>SNQJ01S0145967.1:0-12685 GCA_010110895.2 Picea sitchensis
AGCATCAGTCCTTCATACAAGCATTCAACAATTCTCCAATCAATCTCTTGCTAGCTTGCTTCTACTCTAACCTTTTCCATGAGACATCTCCTCAATATATAGGAGAAGATAATTTAGTTGCTTGGATAAGAAATGATCCCAATAAATCTGGAATGCCAGTAATGGAACAACCATTCGTTAGCCAACTCATGCTTCTCGAAGATTCTCTTATAGAAGGCTCGAGAACTTCATCGTTTTCCTCTTTAGAAACATGTTCGCACCCTGGGCATGAGTACAGTGCGAATTATCTGCACCCTGTCTTAATGCAGCCTGTGGGAATCAGGGATTCTCGCAGGCAGCTATATATGCAGCCTGCGAACTATTGGAAAAATATAGTTTTCTGGAAACAGACAAGTGCAACCTTTCTCATGAAAATATTCTTATTTAAGAGCTTGATTTTCCATCATCATGACATCATCATGACATCATCACAATGACCAAAATTGTGGATAACACAGGGATCGGAGTCCGTGGCTGGAATATATGATCCAGGAAGGATTGTTGTTCAAGGGCAATCAATTGTGCATACCGAATTGCTCCATGAGGGAGAATTTGGTGAGAGAAAAACACAACAGAGGATTAGCAAGTCATTTTGGACATGACAAAACATTCGCCAAGCTGAGCGAATCATATTATTGGCCGGGCATGCGAGCAGACGTAAAGAGGTTTGTTGACAGGTGCAGAATTTGTCAACATTCAAAGGGCCGAAAACAAAACACGGGGTTTTATCAGCCATTACCCATACCTGAGAGGCCATGGGAGGCAATCAGTATGGATTTTGTTTTGGGATTGCTGAGGACGCAGAGAGGAGTTGATTCCATCTTCGTGGTGGTAGACAGGTTTTCGAAGATGGCACATTTTATACCGTGTCATAAGACCAGCGATGCGACACACATCGCAAACTTGTTTTTCAAGGAAATCGTCAGATTGCATGGATTGCCGAGAAGCATAGTCTCGGATCGGGATACGAAATTCATAGGTCACTTTTGGAGGACGCTATGGAAAAAGATGGGAACTAATTTGGCATTTAGCTCAGCTTATCATCCGTAGATGGATGGGCAGACAGAAGTAGTCAACAGAAGTCTGGGAGATCTGTTGAGAAGCCTAGTGATGGAGCACCACAGCAGTTGGGACCAGATATTACCACAGGTAGAATTTGTGTACAACGATTCGGTGAATCGGAGTACAGGCATAAGCCCATTCCAGATTTTGTATGGAACATAGCCGAGGGGATTTTCTAAGCTCAGGGAGTCAGGACAGGCTGAAACTAGCAGCGCTCGTGCTGAAGAATTCGCTGAAGCGATGGAGGAACTTCATGCACAGGTGAAGTAGCGACTGATGAAGTCCAATCAGGAGTATAAGCGCAGAGCCGATCAGCGGAAGAGACAACTTCAGTTTGAATTTGGCGATATCGTTCTAGCGCACCTGAGGAAAGAAAGGTTCCCAAGGGGAACATATAACAAGCTCAAGATGAAGAATATTGGGCCATGCAAAGTCCTGAGGAAATTTGGCGAGAACGCATATGAGATTGAGTTTCCAGGGGGCATCGGGATATCTCCGATATTCAATATTTCAGATTTATACCCATACAGGGCTGAAGAAGCAGACATTGGAACCAAGGAACCAGTGATCCAGTGGCAGAAGCAATTGCCAGTTGCACAGAAGATGTAGATGGAGTATATACTGGACAAACGATTACGCAAGAAGACCAGGCGGAAGCAGTATTTTGAGTACCTGGTGAAGTGGAAGAATCACACAGTGGAGGATGCCAGCTGGGAAACAGAGGCAATTATACAGAAGCATGGGCAGACTGTACAGGAGCTCATGGACAGGAGCCCATGAAATCTTTCGAGCTGAGGAGTATGATGCAGTAGCATCGCTCACTCATCAAGCGAGCCAGCGCATGGAGCAGGAAAAGACAGCTGGACAAGCCAGCAAACTTCTTTTTGAATTTTACCTTGATGTGGTTGCGCCAAGCATTAATGAGTTAATGTAATGAAGTGCATTTGTATTGTATTATAGATAGGAAGGAATTTATTAGATTTAATGCTGTTAGATAGGAATTTATTGTAGATTTGATAGCTTTAGATTTCGAGAGGGAAAACGGAATATAGGCACCCTCTTTTGTACATTGTAACAAGGAGCAATTATCATTGAGAGCAAGCAGAGCAGAGCAGAGAAATCGTGAAGAACACCCATGTACAGATTGAATTAATAGAAGAGAGTCTTTGATTCAACTTCATGGTTTGTGTTGTTTCCCTGTGTTGATATTTATGTGCTCATGAATGTTTGCTTCCTTTGTATGCATTTGCTTTTGAATATGCTGTGCATGTGATTTCAGAGGTTTAAGCCTAAAGTCTGAGAGAGACGAGAATGAGTTTCAAGTGTTTTTCTATCTGAGCCAGGAGATTCCTGCATAGAGTGCAGTGGAAGTCATCTACATAGAGTGCGTTGATGAGGTCAGATAGTTAAACTCTCATTCTCATCTTCCCAGAAGTCAAATTGGGTTACTCGTGTCGTGTAGGAGAAGTACAGGCCGAGGTTGAAATCTCAGTAGTTAGCCTAAGGAAAGGAAGGTGTGGGACTACTGTTGCAGAGAGTGCATAGAGTCTGGAAGACTCAACACTTCTAGAGTTGTTGAGTTCGAGCGCAAGGAGTGTGCAGGCATCCCTCTGAAGGAGAAGGAGAAATTAAGCTCAGGAGGGATAGTTCCTTTCATCAACATTGTGGGAACAGACCCAGGTGAGATTCGAACAGCAACGGAGCTTTGGGACAGAAGAAATCTCCAAGAAGGAGAATCAACGGTCAAAGTTCGCGGAGAAGAAATAGCGAAGTCCCGAGGATCGTTGGATCGTGGAGAAGTTGTATGGGAGTTAAACTATAGGCGCAGGAAGGATCAAAGCCCATCGGGGTTCGGGCTTCGGCGTTTTCATAGGCAAGAGGCTCAGACTCGTTGAAAACGCGAGTCGCGAATTCTCGAAATTAACCGGAGCCGTTGATTTCCACGAGACAGGTGGCACGCGATCCTGGAAGGTCGGGATTCGGCATTCGGGGTTTTCGACATCAAGAAACACTTGCATCGTGGACTTGTGATCCAAGAAATCTCGAAGTGACGTGGTTGCGTGGGACCCGAAGACGCTAGTGGAGTACAAGTGGCGCTATATCGGGGAATCGACACATCGGTGTTCGGAGATTTGAAGTTCAAAGTGTCGACATCGCAAATAGCGATATCTCGATAGGGAAATCCCCGACGAGTAGAATTGTTGACCCATTGACCATCGGGGTTCAGGGTTTTAAATTGCATAAGAATCGTGCATGCGTGTTTCGCGATATCGCGAAACCCGATCTCCCGAGAAGCGAAAGGGAGAAAGCCGAGGAGATAGCTGTGGGTATTGAGAACTCCCGAGAGGAGTAGGAAGAGTCTCCGACTCTTCGGGCCTGTGTAAGAGAAGGTCCTGGTGGAAGCGGTTGTTGCCGAGAGCGGTTGCGTCACGATTTCACGGTAATACCAGATCTGAGAACTCTTGAATCTTCATCGGATATGGTAAACTCGATCCCTAAATCTGTAGTTAGATTAGAGAAGTTTTATGATCTTCAAGATAATATTAAAAATTCGGTCAACTGTAAAACCAATAGTTCCTCGTTATCTTATGAAAAGGTAAACTTAGGAACTAAGGACAATCCGCAGTGCATTAATCTAGGGGTAGGATGTTCTGAACAAGAAAAAGTTGCATTTATTAAATTGTTCAAAGAATTTAAAGATGTCTTTGCATGGACATATGACGACCTTAAAATTTTTGACCCTAACATCATATAGCATGTCATTCCTATGAAGCCCCAAACCTTACCCTTTCAACAAAAATTGAGGAAAATGCACCCTAAGCTCGAACCGAATGTTCAAAAAGAATTGAATAAGCTCCTAAATGCTAAGATAATTTTTCGTGTTAGGCACACTCAATGGGTTTCAAACCTTGTCCCAGTCCAAAAGAAAAGTGGGGAAATCCGACTCTGCGTCGATTTTCGAAACCTTAATAGAGCGTCTGATAAAGACAACTATCCTGTCCCACCCATGGAACAGATCCTTCAACAGGTATCTGGTTCTGAGAGGCTATCCTTACTGGATGGTTTCTCGGGGTACAACCAAGTCCTGATGTCTCCACCAGACNTTAGGAACTAAGGACAATCCGCAGTGCATTAATCTAGGGGTAGGATGTTCTGAACAAGAAAAAGTTGCATTTATTAAATTGTTCAAAGAATTTAAAGATGTCTTTGCATGGACATATGACGACCTTAAAATTTTTGACCCTAACATCATATAGCATGTCATTCCTATGAAGCCCCAAACCTTACCCTTTCAACAAAAATTGAGGAAAATGCACCCTAAGCTCGAACCGAATGTTCAAAAAGAATTGAATAAGCTCCTAAATGCTAAGATAATTTTTCGTGTTAGGCACACTCAATGGGTTTCAAACCTTGTCCCAGTCCAAAAGAAAAGTGGGGAAATCCGACTCTGCGTCGATTTTCGAAACCTTAATAGAGCGTCTGATAAAGACAACTATCCTGTCCCACCCATGGAACAGATCCTTCAACAGGTATCTGGTTCTGAGAGGCTATCCTTACTGGATGGTTTCTCGGGGTACAACCAAGTCCTGATGTCTCCACCAGACCAACTTAAAAATACCTTCTGTACCTTGTGGGGCACTTATGCTTATCGAAAAATGCCCTTTGGATTGATTAATGCTGGTGCCACTTTTCAGAGAGCGATGGACATCGCTTTCTGAGGCTTAGTCAATCAGTCCGTCGTATTTTACTTAGATGATGTTAACGTATTCTCTAAAAACAAAACCGATCATCTAGCTCACTTACGAGCTATTCTACAGTGATGTCGTAAATACGGCATCTCCTTGAATCCTAAAAAATCCATCTTTGCAGTAGAACAGGGTAAACTCTTAGGATTTATTGTGTCAAGCGAAGGGATGATTATCGACCCCGAAAGGACTCAAGTCATCACGAAACTCCCCCCTCCTACGTCCAAAAAATCTATGCGGTCTTTCTTAGGCCAGATTAACTTTGTGAGAAGATTTGTCCCCAATTTCTCCGAAATGGTCAGGACTTTGCAGAACCTAATTAAGAAAGACACCCAATATCACTGGGGACCCCTAGAAAATCAATCTTTTAATGCAATAAAGAAGGCCATAATAGATGCTCCGTCTCTCATGAGCCCTAACTTTTCTCAAGACTTTACACTCTACACTTTTGCTTCTGACCGTTCCTATGCCGCCGTCCTAACCCAAAAGAATTCCGAAAACAATGAAGTACCCATTGCCTTTATGATCTCTGCTTTCAAAGGTGCTGATTTTAATTACCTAGCGGTAGATCGGCAAGCCTATGTTGTTTTCAAAGCAGTCAAGAACTTCCGGTCCTATATTTTGAAGTCAAGGACGAATGTCATTGTCCCCTATCCAGCCGTCAGGAACCTATTAGTACAGAAGGAACTAGGTGAAAAGAGGGCTAACTGGGTCACCTCCTTGCAGGAGTACGACTTAGAAATCACCCCAGCTTAGATAGTGAGAGGCCAAGGGTTATGCAAGTTAGTTTCTGATTCAATAGTAGGACAACAAGAAGAAAGCGATAAGTCAAACCTAGGACAACAAGATCAAAATCTAATATGTTGCACACAAAACCCTGTCAGTCCTTAGTACGACGTTATAAGATTCTGTCTTGAACATGGTTCAACCCCCTGTCACCTGGATCCTGCTAAAAGAAGAGCGCTGAGATTAAAGTCTGCCTCCTTTCATCTGGTTAATGGTATCCTCTTTCGTCAAAATTTTGATGGCGTACTGATGCATTGTCTTGAGAAGGACGAAGCAGAAAAAGTCTTGCTAGAGTTGCATGTAGGAGAAGCTGGTGGTCATTATGGTGGTGACACCACTGCCCATAAGGTTTTAAGAGCCAGTTATTACTAGCCCACTCTTTTTAGAGACGCCCATGCCTTGTGTCATAAGTGTATAATTTGTCAGAAAGCATCAGGGCGGTTACAAAAATCAGCCTTTCCTTTGCAGCTCGTTTCAATAGACTCTCCTTTTCAGTAGTGGGGCCTTGATATCATAGGTCAAATCAATCCCCCATCCTCACAATAGCACAATTTTATTGTGACAGCCACAGATTACTTTACCCGATGGTCTGAATCTTCCGCGTTAAGAACCGTCAACACCAGTCAGGTAATTTCCTTTCTAAATTCGAATATTATCACTCGTTTTAGTATCCCTGACTGTTTAGTATTCGATAATGCTTCTTAATTTTCCTCTCTTGATATGAGTGAGTTCACTTTGGAAAAGGAAATCAAACTAAAGTATTCTACTAGCTATTACCCTCAGGGCAACGGATTGGCAGAATCAACAAACAAGAACTTGATTAAAATCATCAAGAGAACGGTGGTTGAAAATCACAAAAATTGGCACAATGCACTGTTAAACGCGTTGTGGGATGATAGGGTAACACCAAAAGCTGCTGTAGGTAACTCCCCCTTTTTTCTCGTTTATGGCAGAGAAGTAATTCTGCCACCTCACATTCTTCTTCCTTCACTACAGTTGTCACAAAAAATCCAAGAAGAAGATTGTCCCCCTTTGGAAAACCGAATTAACGCTTTGATGAAACTAGAAGAGGTAAGAGCCCAAGATAAATGTAAGTTAGATCAGCATCAACTATTGGTTAAAAGATGGTTCGATTCTAACTCTGCTTCTGATAGGAATTTCGAAGTAGGTGATCTCGTCTTGAAATGGGACAAACCGCATGAGGGAAAGGGAGAGCACACGAAATTTCAAAAATTATGGCTTGGACCATTTTTAATTGCTGAAAAGTTGGGTCCCAGTTCTTTTCGATTGCAAAATCTAGAAGGACAGCCTGACACCTATCCGGTGAATGGCCAAGCCTTGAAAAGATACTTTGCTTGATGACAACCCTTGTATACTATGTACATATTTTGCTTCTGTTTGCTTTTTCGTTTGCTTTTTGTTTTTGATTTTTCCTTTGAGTTTATCATCTTGTGTTTTTTGAAATACACATACCTGTATACTGAGCTATTCAGAAAAAGAAAACAGAAAATTCCTTCGCTGAAATAATTGCTAATAAAATTGTATAAACATCAATGGTATATTTCTGAAATTTATATCTGTGTTGGCAAAAAGTCTGTTGTTTGAAAGAATTTGACTGATTTCGATCTTTGAGTAAAGATTGTCATGATCATCTATTATCTTTTTACGCTGTCCCTATTCCTTAAGGGAATGACTCAGAAGATGTCTCCCTGCCTTAGGAAGTTGTTTTTGTAAATGAAACATCTCTAGATCTTAATAAATGACAGTTCTAAAAAATTCTGATGAGGTCTGAAAAAAATGTGTTAAAATATCATGATTTTTAGCGTCACCCCACTCAACTATATATCTTTGAAGAAAAAAAAAACAAAATAAATTATTAATAGAGCTGTGGGAAGTGCTTGTAAACCCATCGGGATGCTGAACAGGTCTGCTGGAAGTGGGTAAATGCATGCATGACGCCAAGACAACTTCGCAGGGGTACTGAACAGGCCCGCTGGCACCAAAGCAATGTCGGGTTTATGAAAATTTGCAAATAAGAAACCTCTTAACCATAAAATGTCCTCTATTCTGATCTGGAACTTCTTGGCAGGATAGAGACGTCAGAGTGGGTTAAGTGGAAACCCTGTCGAGGCTTTAGATGCCTGCTGGTAGCAGTGGCTGTGTCAACAGTATTGGAGATTTTATCTTTAATATCGTGACTCGTTGGTCTTAAGACTGTTATCTGTTTTCATCTTTTAAAACACTGATGGAATAGTTGGTTAATGATGATGTTTTTACGATTTCCTGGTTGTTGTTTTTGAGTTGGAACTATCTTTGCTATCCTAATATGAATTTGTTCTTTTGGCAGAGATAACTGCTTCTACCAGTGTGTCACCATTGTTGGCAGCAAATTCACATTTTTTTACTATCTTTATAAGCTGCCTACACTAGTGTTTTGCAAACCTTAATTTTTCATCGCAATTCTCAAATAAACGACACTTTTATTTTTGCGCTATTTACACACTTATTTTCACGACTGTAAGCGTGAAAATTTGGTCTTTCGAAGTTGCATTAAAATCATTATTGAATTGTCATTATCATTCTTGTCGATATGCCCATTGCGTTTATATTTTACTTATCATTATGCAGTTGGCAAGACCTTTTGATCTGTACTCATTTGACATTCTTTGATTGATTATGTAATTTTGTTTCATTGAGTTTGTGATACATTGGGGATTGGATCTACATGTTATTTGATCAATCCACTTGGCACATTGGTATACATAAAAACGCATTGGCACATTGGTTAAACTCTTGGTATGAATCGTTCTCTACAACGCATGTCACATAGTCAAACCCTTGGTATTGGTTTCGATTTATTTGTTTGGTTTTGAAACTGTAACTATTGCTTGCACGAATGGTTTATCCACTTACCAAAGGTTTCGATTGATTGATTGAAGTGGCATAGTTGTAACACATATGCGTTGTGATTTGAATAGTTGAAAGTGTCGGCGGTTGTACCATGGTAATGACTATTCTGTATGGACAGAAATAGCTCCACCACCTTCGCACGATGTCATTAATGCTTACCCCTATCCCTATTTCACCTCTGCTAGCATTGGGTAAGCCTGTGAGCATTCTTCCCCTGTTTATGTTGCGTTCAAACCCTGGCTCATTCACATCGCTCATTGGGTGCTCTTCTCCATAGCACCGGTGGTGCGAATTGAGCCGAATGGTAGTCAAGCCCTGCTACTGTTCGATAATGCCCGGAAAGATTTACAAGATAATGGTTGGCTCACGTTTGTACAGAGGTTTGAGGTTTTTAATCTGTTTGTTGCACAACAGTTCGCCCTGAATTTTGATGGGTGTAGAGCCAAAATAGGTGACATTCAGCTTGAAATCAGTGAAGAGTTCATCAGCTCTACCACAGGATTAGCAGCCACGGGCCAGCAATGGTTTAAAAACTCTAAAGTTGAGGAGGTGCCATGGCCGTTACTGTTTGTCTCACGAAAGGTCACATCCTATGACAGAGGTATGCCTATTTCCATGCTTAAACCAAGGTGGCATGATCTTTTGATAGTGGTTAAACAACTCGTGACCTGTGAGGGTCGGTATGGACTGGTTTTTCTTTATCACCTTTGACTGTTAATGAATTTCATGGGGTATCCATTGAATATGCCATTTTATTTCCAGCGTATCCTATACAAAATGGCTAAGAGGTTTAAATGAGAGAAGGCCGATAGTAGCTTGTTTCACCACGGCCTGATCAGACTCATCGTCGTTCATCATTTAAACCTCCACGACGATAGTTGGCAAGATTTTCTCTCTCATAATGGTTTTGTTGATTCAGAGTCTGTCCAAGTTGATAAATATGTGGTTAGCGAGACTAAGGTCGGCCCCCCCATGCCTTTTCATGCCCTTCTACCCTCTCCTAAACCCTCAGTCAACCCTAATATCGACCTACCCGATATTATAACAGACAAGGTTGAGGCTGTTAAAATCCTGTCAGCAAGAAGGTCAAGGGTAACCCTACTGTCGATGCCAAAGGTAAAAAGAATGCTCGACTTATATCGAGACTGGCCTGGAATAAACCTAAGCCAAATGTTGATCAAAATCCCATAGTCCTTAGTGAATACTTGGACTCTGATGTCCAGTGCTTCATAGCTAGTGAGTATCCTTATTCCCAAGGTCTGTGCTCCGAGCTACCCTATGACTTCGTTTCTAATTTTCCCCTATGTTTAAAGAACAATCCTAGTTACCCAGGGATCAAGCTTCCTTGTGAAACCCTCGATGATTTAACCAAACCCTCGATTGTTATTTCGAAGCCTGGGCAGTCGTCATGCGACCAATGTAATGTGTGGTTGGAACGCTACTATACATATGTTCCCTTATTACAGTCGAAAATCAAATCGTTGGAAAACCAAGTTACAGTATTGACAAGACAAAGGGATAAGCTTCAAGCTAATGACAAGAAGCAGAAAACCACTCGTTCCATCATATTTAGGAATGTTGAATCGGCTACAGCCTTCGTCAATTCCAAAATGTCGTGATCAAGTTGTCTGCTCATCATCCAGGTATGAGTTTCGATATCAATCCCGTTCTATGAATTGCTTGGATTAATATAATGAATTGAGTTTGGTTTTCAAATAACTCTGTCTATTGTTCAAAATGACTCTGTCATAGTCATATAAAAAACGGTTATGTTGTGGATCCTGTACATTGTTTTCGTTTTGCTAAAATTAAATGAAGTTATGATTTAGTTACACGATTTGGTCATTCCCAGTTTAGTAATTTATTGGTTTTCACTGGGTTTGATTCGTTTGACTGTTGGTTTGAGTTAACGAAATCAGTAGTTTTTGCTTTCGCTTGGATTTTGTTTGTATCTAACCCGAACATGAGGTTTTTACGCTAAAATTAGAACACGGTTTTGTTTTGATTTAACATGATGTTGTTGTCATTGGATATCATCGGCTCTGATTTAGTTCTTGCGATTTGATTGTTGAGACGATTTCATAGGATTGAGTTGATAAATACGATGTAGTCTATTAAATTGGAAAAACGACTCTGTTTTGTCAACATTTTCGTTTGGATTTGGATTATATCTGACCTGTGCAAAAGATCTCTTCGTCGAAATCATGGAACTGTTTGATTCATAACGACTATGAAAAACTCAAACTGTTCGATTCGCTCTTGTTTTGATTGGATTGCTGCGTATCTTGAGTTAGCACGATTGTTTTTATGAGTTGGATTCATATCGAAAATAGACTTGATGCTGCTCTGTTGATTTTAATTCCCAAAACGAGTTTGTTAAATTCAGATCGACATATGTTATCTCTGTTGAATTCGTATGAGAAATTTGGTTAATAGTTCATTTTGAAATGAATTCAAGTAATGTTTTCGTTGAATATCAATCAATTTTGTCTGCCCCCAATTGACAATAACAAACGATTGGACGACTCTTATAGACCCTGTTATCAACCAATTAATTTCATTATGATTTCGTTTATGATCATTTACATACCAGTTTTGATTTGATTCGCTAATAGCATGGATCGTTTGTTATGTTTAATATAGTGCGATCAATTTGAGAAAACGATCATGTTAATTTGGTTTGGATTTGAAGTGATCTTGTGGATTGCTGAAGAAACTTTTTGTGTTGATTTCAATTGGTCCATGAATCGATTTCATTGCTGTCGGTTATCCAATATGATTCTGTATACCCGAATTGGTGATAACATATGAAACAGAGTACATGCATCTCTGTAATCATTCGATTGATCTTACTCTTGTTTGCTCTCAAATTAGTATAACAATTTCAATTTGAATGATTCGTTTGTCTTTCAAATAGCAATTAGATACTTGTTAATAGTTTGAATTTAATTCTTTAAGATTTTAATTGATTTTAATACGATTCTGTGTTTGATTTAGACCAGCTACAGAATCGCAAGATTCTGTAGCTAGTCTTTAGAATTAGATTTTTATCAATTTTATCAACAAAATATCCTCTTAACTTGTTCTTTTTTTACCTCTTTCAGGTACATTCGAATTGCATTGGGCATGCTGTGGCAGTCTAGGAGATATTTATGTGATACAGTTTTATTTTAGGTTCCTAGTTTAGTCAGACTTGGGATATCATCCCAGATTTTCTGTAAACAGTTTTGATAACTTCCACAGGGATGTTTTACCCTATGGGAGGTCTTTAAATACTTATTATTTTTTGTAATAAGGATCATCCTCACTTGTGGGAGAACCAGAATATGGATTTCTAATACAAACTGAGACGAAAGTTGATGTTTTGTTATAGCTTTCACTTTCAATATATCAAACTTTTGTTTCAAGTTTTATGCATGTCAGTTTGCAATTGATTATAGACTACTTTAGCTATCATAATCTATTGCAGGATGATATGATTTGATTAATGTGCTATCCATATCTGATCTCTTTCATTATTTTTAAAGTACAACAATTACTTTGTTTCAGTTAATGAATGACATATTTCTCTTCTTCGTCAATTGAATCATTTCTTATAGATCTTTGCATACAGGTTTATCTAACTGTGAAGATTTATAAATCGTAAAGTTGTTGTAAATTTTTATGTCTTGTTTGTCCTGTAATTATATCTGAAGAGCGCAGTTGCTTCTAGTTTATGAGAAGCTCGTGGATAATTCAGTGCGGGTTTCCTCCCTCCAATCAGCTAAGACAATCATTACATACAGGACAAACCTGGAGCGTTTCTTCAGGTCAGTCTATTATTTATTTGATAGTTAATTTGTTAGTATAATTTAAGTAGTTTAGTTAGATATATGTGTAGTTTAGATTTGTAGTTAAGAGTTAGTATATTAGTTGTTTAGTTTAGTTAGTTTTTTATTTTATTTCTTTTTCATAAAATCGTAAAAATAAAAAACAATAGCTCTCGCTGTCTTAGGACAAAATACAAATGAGTTTTTCAGGTTTTCATTCAAATCTGTAAATTGTAATTATTGTACATTTTGTGAATAGGATTTATTTCAGTTAGTGGTTAGATATTTAATTTCTTAGAGTTAGTATAGTATTAGATAGTAGATTGTATATAT
>SNQJ01S0145967.1:12735-23998 GCA_010110895.2 Picea sitchensis
TTTCATTCAAATCTGTAAATTGTAATTATTGTACATTTTGTGAATAGGATTTATTTCAGTTAGTGGTTAGATATTTAATTTCTTAGAGTTAGTATAGTATTAGATAGTAGATTGTATATATATAGAATAGTTAAATTTGTTTATTTTGTTTAAATATTTATTTTTAGTTAGATTAGTTATTTTAGTGTAGTTTTCTTTTTGTTTTGTTAGGACCTTAGATCGGCTAACAAAGCCGCTAATCCCGTCAGGGTGGGTTATCCCAAACGGCTTTGGTTATTAGACAACCCCAGACCGGATCCACTCTCCCAGTTGATGGATGGTCAATTTTCGCCCATCAACAGGGAGGTTGAAAGAAACCTTCAAGGCCTTACAATGGGCATTCCTCCTCTATGGAGGGGAGAAGTGCCTTTGCATCTACAAAGACACACCGTGGGGGTGCCCGAGAATGTTAACACTCTACTGAGACAAGTAGTACACGTAGTGATGTGTTATTCTCAGCATAATGTAGTGCAGAGAGATCAGAGTCTCTCTGGTGATTGTATATTTTGTATGACTTGTCGGACAATGTCAAAACATTTTTAGTCACGCTATATATATATACAGTTCCGAGTTTTTACAGTGCCAGAAGATAAATGATGATGTCTTTAATGTGATGTATTTTAATTTACATGTGGTGTACAATTTGTTTTCCTTCATGAAACCTTAGCTATGGGCGAGATACCGATCCATGATGTAATTAGCTAACGAATCTGAAACATTGTTGAGTTCTCTTGGAATATGTCTGTATTTGATGTAATCGAATATTCGTTCAAGATGATGAACTCGTAGGTGGAGACGTAGCAAGATAAGATTACGAATAACGCAGATACGATTAAGTTGGTAGACCACAAGTTGCAAGTCTAGGTTAACAATCATACAAGAGATACCTAGGGAGAAGGCTTGGGTCAAAAGTCTGGTGACAACATGATATTCTGCCATGTTATTAGTCGTTGGTCCTAAGCAAATACCTCCTGAACTCACCAACTCGTCAAATTGGTAAATGACCCATGCTTCAGAAGCAACGTTCTGGGTGTGTCTACTAGCACCATCCACAAACCCGACAAAGACAGGAAAGGAAGACGTCATCTGCGCATGAAAACACAAGACACAGTTATGAGTGGCAAAGGTGAAGACTCGAGCAAGCAAAATAAATAGACACACCAAACCAAAATACAATAATGTACAAAGTACACATGCTAGGTGATCTAGGCATAGTACTTTTTAAGGTAAAGCCCGTTCCAGAGCTCTCCCAGGGAGATTCCATCATAATCGACTAACTCGTAGGTGCCTCTATGCAAAACACATTTCACAATGTAAGGGCCATGCCACAGAGGTTCTAACTTACCTGTCCCTAGTTTGTCATGAGCCTAGTCATAGACGAGGACTAAGTCTCCTTCTACAAAAGTCCGAGGATGGATGGATTTGTCGTATTGATTTTTTATCCATTTCTGATGTGCCTCGTTAACGAGAGTGCCATCACGACATGTTTTGTTTAGTTTGGTCAGATATAAGAAATGTTATTCTTCGGCAGAAGTATGGGGTAGGAATTCTACTTTAAATTTCAGAGATGGAATCTCACACTCGATTGGTAAAACAACTTTGATGCCATACACTAACTGGAAAGGAGTGAACCCAGTTGCGGTTTTCATGGAAGTACTATAAGTCCAGAGAGAGGAGAAAAGTTGTAGATGCCAAGATGTCTTATTTTCCCCTACCATACATTGAATCATGGTTTTGAGGACCTTGTTGATGGCTTCAACTTGTCCATTGGCTTGAGGATAGTATGGGGATGAGTTTTCATGGTGAAAACCCAACTTGGCATGCAATTCACACATCATCTGGTTCTTAAAGTGTGAACCGTGATTAGTGACATGTGGTACACCAAAACGAGTTATGATGTGGTTAAAAAAAAAAAGAGTTGCGGTATGACCATCATTCAGAAAGGTAGGCATAGCCTCAGCCCATTTTGTAAAGTAGTCGGCAGCGATGATTATATAATCGTGCCCCCCGGCTGAGGTAGGATTACATTGCATGAAATCGATACCCCACTTGGAAAAGGGGTCGATGACAATAACGGGGTGCAGCGTAGTAGGGTGGGTGCATGCCTTGTTATTAAAAACTTGGCAGGGTGGGCATTTTTTGACTGTTGCAATACAATCTTTGAAAATCAAGGGCCAAAAATAGCCAGCATGTAGAATTTTTTGGGCTGTAGCCATCCAAAAAAGGAGACCACCACAAGCTCCAAGATGACAGTCATTCAGAACACGTTAAGCCTTTTCATGAATCAAACATCGTCGAAGGATAGTATTAATACCACGACGATACAAGGTGTCGTCGATGATAAGGTAACGAAGAGAATGGTGGCGAATACGTCGACGCTCTTCACGGGAAATGTTAGGCTAAAAGAGTTGGGTTTGGAGATAAAGGAGGATGTATCCATACCAAGGATTAGAGGTACTGATGAGGAAAAGAGTTTCGTCAGGGAGAGAATCTCTGGGCTCAATATCTTCATCAACATGGGGAAGGTCACAGATAAGCTCCGCAAACACTAGGGACTTTTTGGCTTTGGACTTCACAAATTCAAGATCGAATTCCTGAAGGATGATGATCCATTTGGAGTATTTTCCCCCAAGCACTTGATGTGTCAAGACATGGTACATGGGGTTCGAGTCTGCGATCATAGTGGTGGTGCGTAGCAGGATGTAATGGAGAAATCTCTGGACAGTGATGACGGATGCCAGATCCAGTTTCTCTACATGTGAATATAGGAGTTTGGGTCCAGATAGACTCTTGCTCAGGTAATAGATCACATGTTCCTCACCATTGGGGTCCTCCTAAAATAACACCATCGCAATAGTGGAAGTGGAGGCAGTTAAGTAAAGGATGTAGTCCTTTGTATATTTTGGAGGATGTAACAAAGGTGCGTGGGTCAAGGCATGCTTGAGAGCATCAAATGATCGTTGAGCGATGTCATCCCAGATGAAATGGGTGTTTTTATGCAACAATCACATGAATCCTTTAGTTATCTCAGCATAGTTACAAATGAAACGGCGAAGGAAGTTTGCTTTTCCTTGCAAACTTTGGAGTTGGGTCAAACTAGTAGGTGGGGGTAAGGCTAGAATAGCCTTAATCTTTAAGGGATCCACCTGAATCTCATCTTTAGAGACAACGAAACCGAGTAGTCGACCAGATTCGACAGAAAAAATACACTTATGTGGGTTCAAGAGGATACGGTAAAACCGACATCAAAGAAAAATAGTCCGTAAGTGATCAACATGATCTGATCGGTTGGATGAGTGGGAAGGTAAGTCGTCGAGGTAAGGTTCTGCAATATGCTTGATATCGTGGAAAGCATACGACATATCCCACTGGAAAGTAGCACCAGCATTTTTGAGACCAAAAGGTAGCTTCCGATAGGCAAAAGTTCCCCATGGGCAGATAAAGGCTGTCTTATGTTGATCAGCAGGTAAAATTTCAATCTGGTTATACCCGGAGAAACCATCCATGAAAGAGAAGATTACGCTCCCAGTGCAATTATCAATGATCTGGTCGATGAAGGGCATGGGGTAGTTGGCCTTTGGACAAGCCTTATTGAGATCCCTATAGTCAATGCAGACGGGAATGGTCCCCTATTTTTTGGCAACCGGAACAAGGTTGGAAACCCATTCTGTCAAAGGGACAGGATAGATAAAGCCAGATTTCAAAAGTTTCTCAACTTCTGCCTTTATAGCTATGATTTTCTTGGGATGAACCGGGCAGAGTTTCTGTCGAATAGGTTTTGCACCTGGGTAAGTCTTGATTTCATGCACGATGATCGATGGGTCAATCCCTGGCATTTCTTCATAGCTCCAAGTGAAGACATCGCAGAATTCTTTAAACAGAGCGATGTAAGATACCACTTCTTCGGGTGTGCAATTAGCACCAAGGTTAACATTTTCCACAACGCCTTCTTTGATCGAAATATCAATAACGATCGTAATAGAGATATTACTTAGATTCCCCTCAGAAAGAGTATCTTGTGTGAGGATGGGATATTGTGGAGAATTGGTAACATCAGGAGGGAAGACAAAGTGTATGTTTTTGTGAATTTCTTCTAGAGGTGGAAGAAAAGAGGATCAATGATGGTTATGATCCCAAGGTACATCATCAATACTAAGCATTTCCATTATAGATTCGTCGGAAGGAAAAATTTGGGAAATGTAATCAATTGCAGACGATAGGGAATCCAACCATGACGACATCGAGTAGGCATCAGGTGCCAATAGATGTGGGTTGTCTGGGGAGGGAGAGGCATATTGACTAGAAATGTATGCGGCCTCGGCTGGGCTAAGTGGCATGGTGTCACCTAGTACATCGAATTCCATAGGACTAGGTACAATCCAAGGGTCAGATGATTCCAAAGATTGATAATCCATAGTCAAAATCATATTGACGGTGGCAATATGATGTGTGATGGGTGGAAGTGGTGTAGGGAAGGTACCCATAAGGTTAGAATATTTCAACAAGCCAACACCAACACTTTCATACGTAACCTTGTGCTCTCCCAAAAAAGGAATTTTGTTGGTAACAGGAGCGTGAGCATCGGGTGTATAGAAATCTAGTTGGTCGATAGTGACAATTTTGCCTTGATGGGGGAATTGTACACATCGAAACACTGACGAGGCAATGGAAGTCATAGCGTAGAACCAACTTCTTCCGAGTAGTAGATTGTAATAGAGGGGGGCATCGACCACCTCAACATCAACAGTAACGATTTTTCCGCCCAACTGAACGACTAAGGATTGTAAAAGTCTATGAGGATGAAAACCTTGCCCAACGAAAGCATGTAACATTGTAGGGGATTTGTTAAGGGCAGGTGATTTCAAGCCTTTCGAACAAGCCAAATACATGACACAAGTAGAGGCTCCCTCATCCAAGATTGTTCGGTGGATTTGTTGATTGTGAACAACAACATCGATTTGAAAAGCTAGTTGGTGGGAGAGTCGAGGCTGATGATCATCCAGATTAAACGTGAGGTTATTATATGACTCAGGATCAAAAGTGTCGATGGTAGCCAAGAGCGTTCTACGTTGACTAGGAAAGTGTTGTAGAACTTCCAAAGCAGACATAGCACACAGTGCTTGAGCCAAATCTTCAATGATGTTGTAGTTTTGGGCAGCCCGTGAACTAGGATTAAAGGTAGATTTCCAAATAGTTCTCTTAAGAGGGCATAAGATGGAGTCAAATGAAGGTTTCTCGATCTAGAGTGGCCTGGACGGAGGGCTAGCAGACGAATGACTAACGGAAGATGGTGATGGGTCCGGTATGGAACCGTTAGTGGTCTTCGACTGATCAGGTTTAATCAGTGTGTCATATGTCGTAGCGTGAGTGGTCAGATTAATCCCATTAAACATGTAAATGTGGGCACTTGTCGAGGCCTCATCATGGGATTGGCTGGAACTGCCCCCTGGAGTGGGGGTTTGAGCAACCAAGGATTGCTGCTGTGGAAAAGGTTGGGTAAGCACAACGGGTTGTGAATTTCCTTTAAAAATATTGGCCACTTCATCGTGATGTGGACAATATCGGGTGTAGTGATCATCACCACAAATGAGACATGGGAATTTCGGTTTCCATTGTGGTTGTTTTCTGGCAACAGGGGTTTGAGCTTGATTTTTTGGTTGTTCATTGTTATTGTTTTTCTTCGGTTTATTTCTCATTTTCTTCTTACCTCCGGATTGTTGTGAAGGGGCCGATTGGACTGTATTCACCTTAGAGACCTGAGTTTGAGGGGAGGTAGAAGAGGGTGTGGTCGAACTGAGAGAAAATGTCGAAGCGGACCGTTGGGCTATTCCAGTCGATTGGGAAGTAGATTAGGATTTGACGAAGCCAATGACTCCATCCGCATGCGAGGTAGACGATGGTTTGGATGGATCAGTAGTGGCATGGGTATCATTTGGTATCAATTCATACAGAGTACCAGATTGTGAATAAACCAAATCTAAGTACTCATCTTGAGAAATAACTTCTTCCTCGGTGACTACACCACCCATGGCAACATCAAGAGAAATTGGGGGTAACAGTGATTTAGTGAACCATTCCGCTAATAATTGGTCAGGAATGATTGCTTTGATTAACCTTCGTCATCGTCTCCATTCATGAATATGATCAGAGATATGTACGGAGTTTGTCTGACGAAGGGAGGTCAATAGTTTGGTATCCATCTCGCATCAAATGGGTAGTTGGAAGTGTGTGAGGAAATACATGGCAAGGGAGTTGAAATCGTGAAAAAAAGCATGTGGTAGTTCAATATACCACTTTGCTGCAGAACCCGTAAGTGTTCGTTGGAAAAGATGCAAACGTATAGAATCATCCATGAGGGAGTTCGATGAACACCACAAATGGAAAGTGATCACATGGTTGTTTGGGTCTTCTCCGGACTTTCCGTTGAATTTTGGAATATCAAAAGGAAGTTTAGCTGGAATAGCTGGCCAAACCGGAGAATGAAAAATAGGATCATTTGTTAACTGAGACAAGTCTGGGAGATCCAGAGTCGCCAGGAAAGGTAGCTGTCGGTTAACCTGCGGGTGATACTGGTGTGGCATAGGAACACCAGTAGGACCATACACTGGGTTAGGCGGGTAATTGTAACCAATGGGTCCTCTTGTATAAGGTTGGTGTTGACCAGGGTACACAGGATTTGAGGGGGTTCGAGAAACATGCGCGAGCAGAGGATAACCGGATGGGTTTTGAGGATTATAAGATGGATTTGGAATTTTCCCTTAAGGGGGGTAGATATTATGTCCATAAGGAGGATATAGATGAGTCCCTTGAGGAGGAAGAGGTTGTTTTGGAGCTTCAAGATTGTGTCCCCCTCGAGAACTGTGGGTTTCCTGGAAAAGGGATATTCCATGGATTGGGTGTTGTAGACACATTTTTTCCATGCGGTTGATGGTAGGCTCCAGTTTGAGGCTGCCCCCCAGCATGAGGGTGCCCTCCAAATGGAGGTTGTCCTCTGGTGGGAGGATGCCCCCCAGCATGAAGTGGAGTTCCTGGAATTTGGGAACCAGACGTAAACGACTGACCGGTATTTCTTAATGGATTAAAGCCGCCAAGACCGGTCCCTCCGGGTTGTTGTATAGGTATAGAACTTCCAGGCATAACTTGAGTAGTGGTGACAATGGAAGAATTCAGTGCTCTGTACCCAAAAGGGAGTGATGATGAAGGTCTAGGTGTTAGTGGTGTGCCAATTGTAGCTTGTCTAACCACCACATTACCGGCGGGAATAGTCGGAACGCGAGGGACCATTGTAGAATAGGCCATTTGGAGAGAAAAAGTGGACCTTGGGCCGATGGACAACATGTTCAGATCAACGGATGGTGTAGATGAAAAAACGGTAGAACCGGTAAAATGATATAAGGGTATGGTGTAGGTAACAGGCACATCGACACCTATTCATGTTCCGTAAAGATCCCGCACCGTGCGTGGTGGGCTTTGAACAATGTCCGTGGTCCAAAATGGGTCTTCGACTAGAGGGTTTGAATGAGACCCAGTTTGAATGTCAGAAGGATTGACAATGACAAATTCGTCGGCTGAATTCAATTGGAGAAAACGCCTCTCATATCCCTCAGGAATGCAGAAAGCCTCCAGAGACTCTGAAACAATTCAAAAATTCTCTAAAGAGGTGGGAACTTCCTCTTGGGAGGTTATAATGTCATGAACCTCACTCTGTTGAGGATATTCCTCCATAGAATGAGGGGGTAAAGGGGTAGTATCTTCCATATTTTCTGGAGGAAGTCCCTGTACCCTACGCGAATGGCGTGGAGGGTCGATGTTGGCGAAAAAAAAAATTTGACGAAAAAAATGTATGGCCAACTACCGAAAAGAAACAGCATACACTAATAAAATATAGGAATCACAACCAAGCAAACAAAACCTAATCTCGATGACCGTGCTAGTTGGTGATGAAATCCAACATCTCGTGATCAAGTTAAGAAGGGGTTGGGATATGGTGGAACAGTTACAATGGCAACCTACTTAACGAACTTTCACCTTGGTGCAAGCTTCCATCCAGTAATTGTGGATTTACCCTCCAAGGAGCCCAAGTGAGTTTGACCAATGTCTGTTCCAGGTACAGTGAGACTTCCCTTCACTATCACATTGTGTAAGACCCTAAAGATTGTGGCTACTAAGGTTACCAATTCCCAGTCAGCCCATGGGTGAGTATAGTCGACAGTCGAATCCAAATGTAAGGGTAGGGTATCTAGCCCGAAATAAACTTGAAAGGATTCCACTCAACATTGTGGGTATACCATTAAGTGATCCCGATAATACGATCCAACTACTACAATCAGTCAAACCATGGAGGGATAATCTCCATAGCTTTTAAATTTTTTACCTCGTGCGTAACTCCTGTGTGAGAGGGGGATCCCAACAAACTTATACAGCAATTGGATTTGACTCTCCCTAGCTCAGGATGCTAATGTTTGTTTGGGAAACTTTGGAGAGTTACGCTCACAACCTAATCCAAAGTGCTAATGCTAGTCTAATGTTGGTGGAAGATCCTAGAAAAAAAATGTTCTAGATAATTTTTAATTAGCATTCATTTTACAGTTGTTCTTTACTCAAAAGGGGTGTATGAAAGTGAAACGGATGGAATGATGAATCAATCACCAAAAAATGCATAAAAGATGATAAGCAGTTGTTTCTTTTCGATGAATGTCTATTTAAGGGAGAGAGAGAGAGTTGTTTTCACTATCAAACACTAATAAGAAATGTCCTCAAACAAATTTTCTCAATCAAATCCAATGTGATGCTAAATTTTTTTAGAAATGTCTTCTAATATGCAAATCAATCACTAAGATGTCTCTTTATTGTTTGTGTGCGAATAATGATTAATTCAATACGACACTTCCCCTACCAATTAACCTTTTAGATCAAGGAAACTCAGACAAGCATAAGTAGGTTTCGTACAAACAACACACCCTCTTGCTATGATCGAAAACAAGAAGCAAAAAAAAAAACAAAGATAACAAAGAAAATCAAAAATTTCACACAAAAGAGATATGTTCAAGAACAATGACCTCAAAAAAACCAAAAGAGAAGATTCGTAGACTTCTGATGTCCTTCACCAGAGTTTTTGCTCAGTCAGATAGGAGAGAAAAAGTAGTGGATTGATTTCAAACTCCCAACAGTAGAAAATACTCAAAAAATAATGAAGAAGGCCACAAAATCTGAATAGCAAGGTATTTTTTCCTTAGAAGGAAGGATGTCAAAGTTCAGTGGGAAGAAGCATTAACTCATAGAGAGACTCAGCAAGTGAAACACAGAGATTGGACGCTAGAAAAAGCAATTATGGAAAGGTTTTTTGCCAAAAGAGGGATGACGCTCTGGTGTAAGGGGCACCAAGAATTATAACGCTCTGTCTAACACATCTAGGGAGAACTGGCGCTCTGCTAACATGGTCACAGGGGCGCCAGACTTAAAAAGCTCATGAAAATGTCCAGAAACCCAAAATTTCAGTCAAATTTTGGCAATCAAGCTGAGTGTGATGGGGTAAGGATTCAATCAGCATATGATATCAGACATAGGGGGTGAATAAGGTCTAAAAAAAATAACAGGCAAGGCAAGGTCTATGAGGAAGACCAAAACTGAAATTTTTTTATTCCCTCCCCAGTGGAGTCGCCAATTTCTGTTGAAGGAAAATCTCCCTGCGGACAGGTAGATATCCTCTTGAGAGCTAGACTCTTAACTCTTAAGACATAAGACACTTATCATGGACACTGACTTCCTTTTAGGTCTACACAAACTAATGCATGAAGAGGAAGGAGGAAAGATGTACCTTTTACCAGTGTTTGTCCCTGCACGCTCCGAGTTGAGCTCCAATCTTTCGCTCCTCGATAAGCCCCGTAGACAAACAATAGTACAACCACTTCCTACTCTACTGATATTAGCTCGAAATAGACCTATCTATTAGAGACAATTTCATGTGAGATTAAGCACAAACTAGAAAGAAACAGGCCAAGAATGTTATATTGATGAGAACAATAACGAAAGAAACTTACAACTGTAGATGTGAATGCAACAGCTTCATCAAATCCTCTTTGTCTAACCCTTGCTCAAAATATCCACGATCAGGATGACAACAACTTCACTAATTACTCTCCTCCAGTTCACTGTGTGTTTCCTATGAGATCTTAGGTTCCATGCTTCTAATTCTTCCTCCTTTTCACCATGAGAGGGCCTGCTTATATAGGTTTAGAAGGCCCAACCACTTGAGATATATTTAGGGTAAGATGAGGATTCTCCTCCTTGAGTCAGCAATTTTCCCTAAGATCATGGCTGGACTAGGGGTTCGAATCCAACTGCCTTCCAAGATTGAAAAGATCTTTCCCTTATTCTCCTCAACAGACCAACTGCTGCCCAGAATAGGTAGCGCTCTGTCAAAAGGGATGTCAGAGCATTATAGCGCTCCATGGCCATGTATAGGGGGTGCTAGCACTCCCAAAAGCAACAGTGCTCCTCCAGAAGGGTTGTTAAGTGTTATAACGCTCCCTCATACTCTATAGGGGAGTGCCAACACTCCTGAGAGAGGTATAGGGGAGCACTCACCGCTAAAAACCCAGACTCAGTGCTTCTTTCAGATGGCAAGAGGTACATAACTCCAGTTAACCATTCCTCTTCCTCCAAATCAAGTGTTTGAGGTGTTTCAAGTGTCTTTTTGATGTCATTATAAGTATGACATAAGCATCATGGCAGTATGCTTTGGTTGACACTTGCGACACTTGTGAGCAAAATGTGACACTTGCGACACTTATCGAAGCGAGTAATGTTGATGTGTAACACTGAGGAATTTCTCTCTTCCAATACTTTATATTTTCTTAATGGATTTCTTTCAATGACAACCATCTATAGTCGATGTTGCAAGCAAGTACCATGTTTCAACAAAACATATAAATTAATATATTACATTATAAGTAAAACATATGTCATTAAGAACTTGAATAACAAATTGGAAAAAACAATTTGCATATAATTTACTACTTACCTCATGTATTTTCCAAGATCCTACATAACTTGTTTGACGTTGTTGTTGAAGTGGTCTAGGAGAGATAGAGGTAGAACATACTGTAACAATCAAAATCGATCGTTATTTGATTCTAAAGTATAATAAAACAAAACTAAAAATATGTATACCAATATAAATATATATATAGAAAAATAATTACCTTAATGAAGGTATGCCAAT
>SNQJ01S0145967.1:24008-44247 GCA_010110895.2 Picea sitchensis
GCAGCATGGTATCTTCAAATAATTATATACTATAATTAAAGTGCAATGGATCGTTACATACCACAAAAATGTGTTAGTCCTGGGGCATCATGAATTGTCCATACACGTATTCCACGGAATTGAAATTCCTTCTGCCTTATTGGTTTACAAACGTCATACATAGTGATGTTGGCCCATAACTTTAGTAACTCGTCGATGAGAGGCTCAATATATACATTCATATATTTAACCTGGTACTTACCTAATTGATTGAAATTACACATAATTACTAACGTGATGTGCATATATAAGTAAATAAATAAATACACGATATTATGCAACAAGAAATACAAATGAAATCTTACATTCGGAAAATTAATGATAACATTACATACATGGAACAATCATTGTCAGCATTATGTGCTCCTTCTTTATTGACATCCAAGGAGGAATGTTATTATTGATAACAAAAATTGGCCACACTGAGTAAATAGACCTGAGCTCCCTAAATGGATTAACATCGTCAGCGACCAATGAAAGCCTAATATTACGAGGTTCATCTTTAAAAACTGGCCATTTTTCCTCAATTTCCTTAAATTCATAACCATCTGCAGGCATTCGAAGAATACCATCTCCACTTCTATTACGTGCATGGTAATCCATAAACTGTGCTATGCTTTTGCACTGGAACAGTTGCTGCAAACGTGGAATTATGGGAATATGACAAAAACCTTACGAGGCACCTTTTTTTTTAGTTGATCGGTTCGATATCTATTGGTCTGACATTGTGGGAATTCTATTTTTGACGCATGTTGTCCATAGTATATAATATGATCATTGGGACATGCATCTATAGCTTGATACTCCATTCCAATTTCTTTCATAATGGCATTTAAATCTTGATATGTGCGAGGTAAAATATTTTACGATGGTAACATAAATTCACCTAACAATCTACGACATAAAAAATAAGTAATTAGTGTAATGAATGTTATAATTTGTAAATATTTAATTATTATTTCAAACATTAATTAAAACTAAAAACAAGCAAAAAAAATCAACCTTTATGTATATGTGATGATGAACCATATTACATACCTTAGGATCTGTGTCATACAACTGTTTGAAAAACCATTCAAAACCATTAAGTTCACCAAAAATAATGTAGCAGAAATAAGATTTTCTTTTGAACCTTCATAAAGTGGTTTTTCTTCCTTATCTAGCAGAGGTACGTCAAGATCACCAATGTCCTCATCATCATCCTCGTCCGGTTGAGCGAACAAGTCTTGGAACAATTCATTTGTCCCATCGTCTTCAACTATATTGTTATTATTTTCATCTTCTTCCATAGGATCATTAACTTGATCTTCAATATTCGACACTCCAAATTCCTTGGCACGTTGTAGTACAACATCATTTCTGCTAGTACTTGGTGTGTTCAGACGCTTAGGGGGCCAGCCTAACTTTATAATTACAAACAGTCATGCAAAATTAGTGTATTGCATAAGAAATATTTAAACAATATAAAATTTTATAAATACAATCAATATAAAGATATAATAATGAATATATAGTTTACCAAGGGACGATATTCATTTGGTCCACCTTCAATGTGCCCATGGGTTCTGCAATGTATTACAGCTATTATTCTTCTGACTTTTTTGCTCCCGCATTTAGCACAAGGCAATAACATCTCTCATCACCTTGTCCATAATATCTCCACATTCTTCACCACAACCAAAATATTAAGACGATTATGTTATAAAGTCCAATGATGATGTGCTAGATCTATTCGATTCTTGAAATGCAATAGACCAAACCATACAATTTATTTTACCACATAAGCTTCAAAGCTTCACCATAACCAAGTAACATAATCAAACGACATAATAGAACTAGGGCAAGAGATCAAGTCACATATAAGCATGGAAAAATTAGCATGTTCACAGACAACATAAAATCTACATAAACGTATAAGGTTATAAAATATTAAAGGAGACAAAAGAAAAAAAAATATTTAACTAACATTCAAAGTCTAAAATCCTCTTGCACGCCTTGAACAATGATCACAAAACTAAGCTCTGTAGATCAAAGATCAGTTCAATCTCTTAATCAACAAGCAAACCTTCACATAAAAACAAAGATTAGCAGAGCTATAACACATAAAAGATGTCGCAACTATAACAAATTAGTCGAAATTCGGTTCGAATTAACTAATTTATAAATTCATCATTGTCGGAATTTCGACGACTATAACCCTAAATTAAGGTTGACCATTTCGAAGTCAATGACCGTTATGTTGACCTACAAATGGCTATATTAAAGTGTCGGAACTGGGCGTCATACTTCTGATGACCTTAGAACACGTCGGAAATCCGACGATATTGGGACTAATTTAAAAAAAAACTGTAAAATTTCATTTTTTTTTAATTTTTTTCGACAAAAAAATTGATTTTATCACAATCGTCATAATAGTTCATCGATTTTTTAGCCTATATGTAATAGTGCTATTAAAAAATTCTAACCATAGCAAAGTAACTTTCATCACCAATTGTACAATAGAGACATAAAATTCATCAACAAATGAATTAAACATAGTTTAGAAACCAATTTAATCAAGTATAGAAAATCAAACAGATTTTAAGACACCGTTGTAGAAACTTTAAAATGAACTATCTACTAATGTCAGCACGGTTAGACATGCAAGAGTTGTGATTCTATGATTACCTAGAACAAAAGGTAATTATAATATCTGTAATAATAAACAAGGGATCTCTTAATTATTTAAAATCTTGGTGTAATTATATTAAATCTCTATGAAATTAGTTAAAAGGATATTGAAAATCTAGGCGTATTTATAACAGAAGAATCTCTGAGAAATTAAATTCCAGGAATAATTAAATCTCGGTGTAATTAAAACAAGGGATTCGTTGTGTAATTAGTCAATGCATAAGTAGACATTCAACGGTCCATATAGAACGTTGTTCACTCCACATTTAAATCATTACATGTGTCAGCATGGTTAGAGTGCAGGTGGTGAATCCAAATTTCTGGTTGTCGTAATGAATAGCGACAGTTAGATATAAAGGCTTAAAATTTAATTTCCATTCACTCTGAAAACATGGATTAGATAATAATTAAGGTCTTCCAACTAACAGAATTGAAATTCACTATAAACAAAGGAACTGTCACTTGCCAACTACTCAGAATTTGCGCTTTAGATAATAATTAAAATTTCCAACTGTCCGAAATTAAAAACATCGCCGAGCAGACTTTACATGCAATTTGATTATAGAAATAAAATTTCAATTGCCAATCTCTCTAAGTTTGCAGGTTAGATGATAATTAGAAATGCTAGCTGTTAGTAAATGTAAATTCATTAAAAAGGAAATCGCGCTGCCATTTGCTCATAAATTGAGAGAATAAAACAAGGAACTGCCAGCTCAAGAAATAAATTGAATCTTCATTCACCGACTGTACATGATGGTCTGGTTGTGTGATAATTACATTTGATTCAGGTTGCTCATGCGCATTAACTATAATGCATGATCGCACCTCCTTGTAGTAAATGCAAGCATCAAATGGGTTGAATTTTTTCCAAAAGAACAAGTGAAATATAATAATGCCATGCAGGCTTTTACATGAGCTTGACTGTTCACCTGTGAGTTTGTCTGTGTGTTGGAGGAGTAAGGATCTTGGGGTTCATAGAAATTGTGGTTGGGGTATGAAAAAGATACCATAAGCCACAGGTTCAACCTATGGACTGAACATTTTAAAGGCTAAAAGATCCAATTAATAAACAAGATTTGTTCACTGGATTTTAGTTTTCTTTTTCTTTTTATTTTTTATTTTTAAAATGAAAAGGAAAATTAACCTTTAGCACAGAACATGCTCCTACCAAACGCACCTTGCAAAAGAGTACATGGCTCAAGTGGCACCCCAAAGGCCCATTCCCGAGGCGTTCCCAAGGAGCTGAACTACAACAGATCCCTCATCTGCCCACTAGATAATCACGATAATCCAAGGTGGTAATCGCAAACACCGGGGTTCTTGAGGACCATGCTCAAGGTGTGGCAAACAGATCTAGGATCGAATTCAATGACAGTTAATTTTAACAATATTTAGTTTGATTTTTTATTTTTATTTTTTATTTATTGTATTTAACAGTCAATGATTGAGTAAAGTTAAATATTTTCCTAAAATTTCATTCCTAAGTGAATCCTCATTGATCAAATTTTAATGAAGTCCAAATGGACTAAAAAGACAGAAAAGCAAGGCAAGGAGTGGAAGGCATTACAGAAACATTTACGAATAGATTCCACCTGATGTGCCATAATCAAATATAGAAAAAAAACCTCATTTTAAGGGATAAATAAAACGCAGACAGGGGTAAAAAAAAACACAAACAAAGTTTTGAGTCCGGGGCTCATTTTGGCCACGCGAAAACTAGTCAACAACTCCAGAATAAAATATCCATAGAGATAACAGGAAAAATCTAGTAGGTGCAACCATGTTGTGCAACAATAATAAGAGAGCATGTAGACAAAACTGGAATTGATAATGGTGGCTGCGCTAATGAAATTATCAACTCAAACTTATGGTATTGTGCTTGTTGGCACTAGGGAAGACCCGAGGTTCAACTCTTACAGTGCACCAACAAGCCCTAACTACTAGCCCTTTCGGCAACACCTGCAAAGAATATGTAGTCTCACCCGAAGTAGCAATAGGAGGTTGCAGGACACAGGTGTCTACAACCAGAGGAAATGCAAAGTGGGTCCAGAGAAATAACGTACAACAATCTAGTTTTCCTTTATCTCTCTTAAGCTTACTTCGCAAGTTATATCTCAGATCTAATGCAACAATGCAATAACAATATAATAGATGGTAAGTAACACAACATCAATCACACATAACAAAAAGATATACATGGTTCACCCTTGCCCTAGGGATACGTCCACATAATTTTGTTTCTTGATATATTATATGAAATCATACAGTTCTATTTGTGCACTTAGCTGCAGATTTATCTCTCGTTGTCTCTCTTCCTCCCTTCCCTCCCCGTGCTCCCAGCTGCAGGGTTAATCTTCACACCCAACTGAAGATCTTACAATACCAACTCAACACTATTCTCAATGACAATACCCAATATTGAGCAACACAATCATATTCTCTATGAAAAACAACAACAACAACAACAAAAACAACCCCTCCCCGGTCCTCTAGACCTTTATTTATACATTACATGGAAAAAGTCTAGGTGTAAAAACCCTAGATCCAAAACCCTAGGTGCAAAAACCCTATGTCAACTTGACCCACATTTTCAGGGCTTCGCCAACATGTCTTTCCTTCTTTCCCACGAGGTGCTCCAAATCACTCGTTGATGTCTTCTTCCACTTGTTGAGTTTTCAACGATCCATCTTCCTTACTGCTTTACCTTCCTTGATATTTTCTTCCAATGGCTATATTTTCCTTTCTTTTCTCCTTCTTTTCTCCTTCTTTTCTCATTTCAACCCTTCCTTGGTTTGTGTTCCTTCCATGCAGTTCGTACTTCACCTTTATTTCTTAATGTTCTCTTCCTTATCTACCTAAGGGCCAATAGTCCCCCAACACTCACATGTCACTCATCCCGAGTCACTGTAAGACCGAGCCTTCTATTTTACTTTGACTGCAGACTGGGTGGAGAATTATGTGCTTTCTTCTCTATCCCTCCCTATCATTTGCAGACTATCTTTTCTGTGTCTGGTACCTAGTTTCAACTGCACCTGGTACCTATACCCTTCCTCCTTTGATTCTATGGAAAGCTGTGAGGTAGTTGGTTGTCATAATACAATTTCAACCGACTCTCATTTACCAAACCTTCTTTCCATTCTCCATTAAGGGTCTTCAACTATGCAAATCCTCCTTCTATAACGTAGACAACCTCAAATTGCCCAAGCCAATGTGTGTTGAACTTCCCTGGATGCTTCATGAACTTGTTGGCATATAACAATACCAAGTCTCCTTGTTTGAATGTCTTCCTCTTGATATGTTTTTCATGGTAAGCCTTTTCTCTTTCTTTTTGTACCTGCTGATGAAATCCTGTAACAAACCTATCTTATTCCAGTTCCAACAACTACACGAGCCTGTCTTGAACAACATCAGTGTCATCCATACTTGTAAATGATGCAATTCTTAAACTAGGAACCAAATATTCCATAGGTACCACTGATTCTAAGCCATATACTAACTTAAATGAGGTCTACGTTGTTAACTTCTTGCAGGTAGTTCTGTAGGCCCATAACACTACTGGAATTCTTAAATCCCAATAATCTCTATTAACACTACAGATCTTAGTTAGTGTTGTCTCCAAGATCTTATTGAAAGTTTCGATTGTACCGTTCACTTATGGGTGGTATGAGGTGCTCTTCTGATTGTGAACTTCGAATTCCTGCGTCAAGGGTTCAATATTTTTATCGATGAAGTGTGTGTCTTGATCACTCATGAGGATCTTCGGGCATCCAGATCTAGTTATGATATCCTCAAAGATGAATTGCGCAACTGTAGTTGTGCTACAATCCTTAACTGCTCTTTCTTCCACCCATCTGGTCAAATATTTTGTCTCAGTAATAATGTATCTCACTCCTGTGCACCTTCCTAGTGGGTTAATAGGTCCCACAAAATCAATGGCCCATTTTTCAAATACTTGTAGTGTTAATTTTGGTGCCAAAGGAATCACATCTCTTCTAGAAGGCTTTCCTACTCTCTGACATACATCACAGGCCCTGTAATATTTCTTAGCATCCTTGTGTAAAGTAGGCCACCAAAGGTTGGCTCTGAGAATCTTTTGCACTGTGGATTTCCTTGCATAGTGTCCTCTTACGATGCCTTCATGTGATTTTGCCATAATCAATGGTCTTTCTTCCTCCATAAAACATCTCCTCAAGATCTCATCTGGTCCCATCTTATACAAATGTCTTGCTATAAGTTGAAAGTCGAATACATGGACTACCAATTGTTTCTTATGCATAATTGTATATTTTTGAGGTGTCATTATTGTGGACAGGAACTGAACTTTATCGATGAAGTGATCGTCGAATTTCATGATGGCCATTAACTGTGGATCTAATAGTGTATCCTCCAAACTGGTAGGTTCCTCTCCATGTTCCAACCTGGATAAGTGATCAGGCCCTTTGTTCATTCGTCCTAGCTTGACCACAATTTCGAAGTCATATTCTTGGAATAGTAGTAACCATTTGCATATTCTTCCCCCCAACACTAGCTTGTTGACTAAGTATTTCAACGTAGAATGGTTAGTGAACATCTTAAAATGTCCTCCCAACAAATAGTGTCTAAACTTTTGCAGTGCATAGACCATTTCCAAGCCTTCTCTTTCAGTCGTTGTATAGTTCCATTCAGCTGTAGAAAGCTTCTTGCTTGCAAAGGCTATGGGGTGGCCCATATCTTTTGCACCAGGTTGTGCTAAAAATGCTCCTAATGAAATGGACAAAGCATCAACATGAACATTGAACTCCTTACTCCAATCTGGGAAAACCAAGATTAGCGCAGTGACCATTTTTTTCTTTAATGTGTTGAAGATCTGCTGGAATTCTTCTATCCATTGGAACTTACTATCTTTCTTTAACAACTTCTCCATAGGTGTTGGTATCTGTGCATAAACTTTAATGAACTTTCTATAGTATCCAGTGTGCCCCAATGTAGTGCACATCTGTCTGACCATAGTAGGGGGAGGTAGATCAATGATGATGGAAATCTTGGAAGGATCTAACAACAATCCCTGCTTACACACAATATGCCCTAACAGTACTCCAAAGGGTGAAAAGTAAATACATTTTTTCAAATTCAGGGAAATCTGACATTGCCTACACTTATATAACATCAATCTTAAACATTCAATACGGTCTTTCATTTGGCTAAAGATATTCCAATCATCAAAATAGGATTCCAAGAACTTATGTAGAAAGTCCTTAAATGCTTCGACCACCACCCTGGAAAAGATGGTTGGTGCATTCTTTAGGCCAAAAGGCATCACAGTATACTGGAAGGACCCCCATTCTATCACAAATGTGGTCTTGTGTCGGTCTTCCTTAGCAATTATGATCTGATGATAACCTAAAAACCCATCTGTGAATGAGTAAACCTCATGTCCTCCTACATTATCTAGGACTTTGTCAGTAAAAGGTGTAGGGAATGGGTCATGTAGACATGCATCGTTCAACTTTCATTGGTCTACACAGATCCTGAATTCTCCTGTATTCTTATCTTGGACCACCATAGGGATAATCCATTCAGATTCTTCAACAGGTTCTATGATTCCTGCTTCCAACATTCTATCCAATTTAATCCTAACTTTCTGCTTATATTTGGGATTCAATCTGTAAGGTCTTTGCTTGATAGGTCTTGCAATTGGTCTCAAAGGGATTTTCATTTCTCCCATGGGCCCTTTAATACCCTTTATATCTACGAACTTGGTTGGAAACAAGTACTGATATTCATGTAATAATTTTGTGATCTTTCTAATAGTGGCATCATCCCAATAATCTTCCACATTTTCCATATTAGGTGTTTGTTCTGTTCCAATGTTAACTTTCTTGATTTTAATAGGTTTTCCAGCAAAGGGTAATTCAATCCATGGTCCTTCTATGTCTCTGTGACCTTCGGTTTCTGCAATGTTTACATATCTAGGGTCATCATCCTCATCAGCATTAATATTGTAGCAATCTTGTAACTGCTGAAGAGGCATAGTCCATTGATCTTCTTCTTGCTCAAAAGGGAGGTTAGGTTCCTCCTCAAATAATTTTTTTTTTACAATGTGTAACACCTGATCTACTGTAGGGTACCGAATTTCAAATAAGAAGGTAGCTATAAAGTTATGAGTCATTACATACCAGTCTGTAGTGATGAGGCACAGTTCCACTTGAAGATACCAATTGATAGGCGTAGTATCCAAGGTGTTAATGAATGTATGCACCCATTTTTATTTATGGATGTTGCCCCAAGCCTCCTCACAACTTCGCATGTGGTCCTTAGGAAAACTATGGCATGTGTAACGAACTCCACATCCTTCTGCTTGGTATGAAAAGAGCACTGTCAGTAAGGTGCGACATTGTGTCCACTCCATGATGTTCTTCTTGTGTGATCCCCACCATCTAGCTGGTGTGGCATTCAATGATTCATCCAATGCCAACATCCTCTATTGTACTGGTATAGTTTTCTCAATTTCAGCTAGAAATGTCTCTAAGTCATTAAAACCATCAAACATTGGAATATTACTTACTTATGTGCCGATCCAGTGAACTATTTTGGTCAATCTGGCACATCGCCGTATGGAGACTTCATACATATTCTTCTGCCAATTTTCTAATGCCTCTTCTAAATCTGATGAGCATGCGCTTTCACTTCTGTTGGCCCTTGACCAAGTTTTGGGAGATTCTTCGTCATGTTGACCTATTTTGGGACTTCGATATCCTGTCGAAGGAGGAGTGCAAGACGAAGCGGAGATCACGGGATCTCGGCCCCTTTTTGGGTCCTTTTGGGGTTTTTGGGATTATGTAATGGAATTGGGATGTCGACCCATGGGTTTACCCATGCTTAGGCCTATTTTGTAAAGTATAAATACATGTCTAGGCAATGTAAGGAGATAGAAGAGAGCATCTATGTTATGTAAATGTATGCTAGGTGCAAGTAAGGTCTGTAAGTGATTTGTGCATGATTATAAGAGACTTGCAAAGCTAAGTGCAAGTGGTTGTAACAGACAGTGGAAGGATTTGTGATGCAGACCACTACCTCTGCCTCGACAAAGTCTCTGCGTGACCTCCCGGTCTTGAGGATCGTTCATTCACTTCATGAGCCGAAGAGGCTCCTTCGATTCCCTGTAGGAATCTTCTTCAAATCGATCCATAGGTCCTTCGAAAAGCTCCTCTGTGTGAACGACACTAGGCACAAGCTCCACCTTCCCAAGCGACCACAGCGCTATGACCACAGGCCTAACCCAAACTCACTTGTCGCAACTCACAACTCACGAGTTCATGAGTCGAGGCCCTTGACTCTTCCTTTCCAACCTCGCGATACCTGAAATGCTGATACGGGTATGGCTCTTCCTCTGTCAGCGCCTTCCTCGTGCAATCGTCGGCTAGGCTTAACAATAGCTCCTCTCACTACTTACCCCTTCTCGAGTTTCAACGTCGAGCTCCCATGCTCTTATCTCGTGAACCCCCGAGACACGAGAAGTCAACAAAGTGTTGACTCCTCTCCTCCTAGCGACCTGTGCCTGCCTATCTGTCACACGGGCCCCACCTTATGGTTCTGCCACGTGTTCTTTGGTGCTCAGCTCTCGGCACTTCCTGACTCATGAAGTCGAAAATGACTCCTCTCAACCTCCGAACCCTCGAATGTGTGATAAGCGCGATGAGGTTCTGATCCAATGGTCCTCCTGTGACCTGGATCCAATGGTTGTATTTGCTCCTTGCGATTTCACAACTTCGCAACTTGGAGCACCCAACTCCTGGGCTCTCACCCTGCGAACTTCCGAGTTCACGAGACCTGAATCCTGGATCTCTTCGGCACTTCACCAACTCTGCAATTTCTTCCACCTATCCTCCTCAGATGGATGGATCTGATTCTCTCACGACTTCATCGCTCGTGACTTGGAGCACCCAAATTCTGGGCTCTCACGTTGCGAACCTCCGAGTTCACGAGATCCCTAGATCTCTGTCACCTTTCCTCCTTAGATGGATGGTCCTAATTCTCTCATGACTTTGCCACTCATGAAGTTGAAGGACTTCCCTTTCTGACCTCCGATGTCTGAATCCCCGATAGAGAGGATCTTGTGACACGTGTCCTTCCAATCGAACGACTTAGATTTTCTCAGGACTTCGCTACTCGCAAAGTCAAGATGCTCACCTCTCTGAGTCCCAGTGCCCAAATCTCTGAAATGGATGATTCCACAACATGCGTCCTCCCGTAGATGGATGGCTCATATTCTTTCACCTTTTCACAATTTTTGATGTCGAGTGCCCAGACTCTCGTCCTCTGGATCCCCGAACTCTCGAACACTGATATCCCGATACGAACTCCTTATCGGGACTTCCACTTCTGCTGCTCTTTGCATGAGATTTAAACCTCATGAAACTCTTGACAGATCCAACAACTCTTGGGTTCTTCGCTCAAGATCTAACGACTCAAACCTGTATTTCCATTGCACCTTTCCTATGCTGCCTGGACACAAATCCACAGTCTAGATTCTCTTTGCTGATCCGATGGTAGCTGTTGCTCCTTCCAAGCTTTAGCACTTTCTTCCTAGACTTGGAATAATTTCCAATTATCAAAGGCCTCGACCTTTGTTCATCTTCCCTGTGATCTCTTCACCTTGAGTCTCTCCTGCATTCTCAAAGATGTTATTCCTCCTGAGATTATCCTTCGAATCCTCAAGAGATCCTGCCTTCTGTACTCCTGCAGAATCTTTGCACCCAAAGTGTTGTCTCCTCTGAGCTTCTTTGAGACTCAGACCTCTAAGGAAAATAATTCCTTCTTCCTTCTCACTCAGATGGAGAAATATGATGCCCTCCTGACACTCTGTTTGCTCAAGCAACCTATTGCTGAGTCTTTCAGGGTGTTCAACAACCCTACGAAGATCCTTCTATGGACTCTTCTTCAATCTCTGAACTCAAAGAGTTCCTTCTATGCGCTCTAGCACTTACTCAATTCCCTCCTAGCAGAGTATCTAGAATCCTCAATGATTCTTGCTTCTATCTGAACTCACAGCAGAGTTCTTCCTCTGTGCACTCCTTGCACTGGCTCAATGCCCACCTGGCAGAGCTTTACATAACTCCTCAGAGATTCTGTCTTCTTCTGAACTCGCAACAGAGTTCCTCTATGAACTCCCTTGCACCTGCTCAATGCCCACTTGGAAAATCTTTACAGAATTACTTAGAGCTTTTGTCTACAATTGTGTTCTTCTCCACAACCTTACCTCTAAGGTCTTCAGTACCCTCACAGGTCTTCCTATGAATTGATGATTCCAGTTTATGTGCCCACCTGACACGTTTTTGTTTGACTCCACAGAGTTCAGAAGTGCATCTATGCACTAGTATTCAGAGACTGTAGTACTCTATCATGCCCTCCTGACATGAAACCACAAAGAACCTCTCAAACCTGAAAATCAAACAACTCCCTGCAAATGTCTAGCATACATCTACAGCATAAAGAACACAAAAAGACATTCACATAACACAGACAATATGCAAGAAAAACTACTCTAGTTTATATTAATGTAAATGCCTCTTTACAAAGGTGTCCCTGAGCTCGGACTTTAACAGAGTCTCGGCTCTTTCTCTTCTACTACAACTAACTCAAAACTATCACAAACCTTACAACTACTACAACTAACTCAAAATGAGATCGAAATTGATCTTTTACATGAGGGGGCTCTTCGAGCTCTTCCCTCCAATCTACCTACCCTATTCAATACCATTGAATGGGCTGTCTAGTTTGCAAATCAGAGCTAGATCTCAACGTTACAAACATTAAAGGCCTACCTACTCTAATGCCTACGCAAAGGCACGACCTCATGCCTCAACAGCCTAAACATTAAATTACATTCAAATTCAAAATAGAAGATGAGGGCTGCGCCTCTCTTCATCTTTGAATGCATGCGCTGATGTGGATGGCTGGTTGGCTGGCTGACGTGGAGAGATGCTCCTGCATCACTTTGTGTTGTAATGCAAGGAATAAGGATCTAGCGAGCTGCACAAATTTTATGTCCTATGTGGAGTAGGGTTCTAAGGCTCTATGCATGTAATCCATTGAAGAAGCTAATAAAGAAGAAGAGTTGGTGGGAGTAGCCCCAAGGTGGGTGTGAACCATATAAATACTATATTACTCTGCTCTATGCGATGTTCTGATGCATTTATGTGTTATTTTCTAAGTGATTTGATATGAATGGATAGATATGCTTATGATTATGAGAATGTTAGATCTGATTTATATGAATATGATTATTGCTTGATCTGTTGGATATGATCTATGCTAACTGCCTAAATACATTAGATTATTGTTAAAGCTACGAAGCTCTATTTTATCAGCGAAGTGGATATTGATTGCATATTGAGGAATTGATGGTGCTAAGTTCTTTATTAAGTAGTACAATCACAGATTTGTGTCCCAGCTAAGGTTTCAGACACTTGAGTCTTGCAACCATCCCTGCCTCTACCTCGGGTTAGACTTCATCTTCTTCGCAGGTGTTGCTGAAAGGGTCGGTAGTTAGGGTTTTGTTGGTGCAATGTTGTAGCGTTGAACCCTGGGTCTGCCCCTGTGCCAACAAATGGATCTGTTGTCGGGACCTTAAACTGTGATTGTTGGGAACTGAGAAAGAAGAATATTTGTGCAAATATTCATCCTAAAGGTGTGAAAGATCCATGCGTAGATCTGTTTCCCTCATGTGCAACATTTTACTTGACTTGTGAAGCTTTGTGCCAAGAAAGGAGGTCATATCTGAAGAAAGGAGGTCAGATCTGAAGAAAAGAGGTAAGATCTGTAAGCTCTGTGCTCTGATAAAGGTAAGAATAGTATAAAATTTCTAGATCTGAAAGCTTTGTGCTCTGCAAAAGTAAGATAAGTGAAAATTTTCATTTGTAAAGTATGGATCTAGGTCTGTTTGATAGATTTTGTCCTAGCTTAAAAACTAGGGCACTATTAGATAAAAGAAGGCTTGATATGATTAGATCTGATAAGAATAGTGAAAGATATGTTATACCTATGCATAGAAAGAATGTTTGGACTAACAAATGGATGCAGGACCCTAGAAAGAATTTGTTGCAGGTTAGCTCATATGATCCTAGCGCGTAGTACAGGAGAAGCTAGGGATTATTTAAAAGAAATAGAGGATTAACCCTATTTTACAGTTGCAGAAGATCGGGACATGTTGCTAAGGAATTCCCTGGGAGAAGACCTAGTTGTCTTTGTTGCAAAGCTATGGACCATGAAGTATTGGATTTCCCTAGAATGATTGCTAAAATTGAAGGGATGAATATGAATCAAGAAAACCCTAAGGCAAATCTAGAAACTATGGCAGAACCACATAAAGAAGCAGAGAGATTATTGTTATAGATATAAGAAATCCTGAATGACCACCGACATATCAACTTATCAGAGATGGTCAAAGAAAAATAATGCATCAAGGAAAGAATAGGAGACTTCAACATTGACTGTGTTCTGGATGAAGAAACACGGGTGAATATTATGACAGAAAGAACTTGGGAAATTTTAGGGAGGCCTGCTATGATTCCTTCATTGGGAGGAATAGGGTTATTCAGAGGACAATTGGTAAACCTATGTGGAAGGCTCACTCAGATATCTATGAATGCCAATGGAACTCCGACGGAAGAAGACTTTGATATTTTTAAATTTATTGAGAATAATGCCCCGTTTACCATGCTACTAAGAAAACCTTGGATTGGCAAAGATCAAGCCAGATGAAAGGAAGAAGAAGAGGTTTTGGAACAGAAGAAACAAGAGTTAAAAGATTTCCTAACTAGAAGGATCACACACTTGATTGAAGAAAATGAGAACAGATCGAGGCTATTTAACACTAGATACCTAGATGTCGAAGTTACGAGAACATTAGAATACCCACAGAAGACTGAAGTACCTATCCTAGATAAAGAAGAGATATTACCCCTGAATCCTAGAAAATAATCTCAACAGTGCGCAATGACTATGTCAAAAGAAGATAAGAATTAGAATGGAAAAAGGAATACCAAGATGAAGCTCACGGGAAAGAAGGCTAGGAAGTTAAGTAAAAAGAGGGCTAAGATTGAAAAGTTACAGGAATTTCTAGAGGGAACTTCACAGGAGAAAAATATGCAGAATTGGAGCTTCGCTAGGATATCAGAATAGTGACACATGACACTTCGTTGTGGCAAAGAAATATAGTCGTTGAGGACATTATAACCGTTCGACCGATGCTCCGAATGGGTAGAAAGGCATTTAAGGCTCGACACTAGACCATTGGACCGTGCCATAACGGACATAACAGATTTAATGAAGGCTTCATACCCATTGTAGGCGAACCGTTGTCGAGTTGCCTATTAATCCCGTCACGCCATTCACCGAGAACAGTTTTACTAAATGAGAGTCTTGAGCCTGTAGACTAAGTTTCTATTGTATACAATGATCATTGCACTCTTGTTGTTTATTCTTGTGCAGTGTCTAAGTTAACTTGACCCTGATATAATTAATCCTGAGTGCATATGTTCGACGAGCTCAACGCAGTTGAAGAATCTGTGACAGAATTACTCCTTGACTTGATGACTGAAAGAGTCATGTCAAAGAGAGGGTTGTCTACAGGTGTACAAGCATCATCGACAGGAGGAATGTTGGCCTCTCCATCCACTGCTTGAGATGGACCATCCTGGCCAGCAGATGAAAAGAGAACCAAGCACAGGGATGATCTCAAAAATGCTTAGCCGATCCCGAGCATATTACCCGCCTATCTACCAGCTCTGAGTGGTGCAATAAATTGAGACAGTGTGCCCAGAGACTTTGAGTACACCTTGGTCACTGCATACCTCCCAAAAGGGATACACGCAGTTCGCGTCGACCAAGACAAGATTGCATCATTGAAGTTTAGCGACTTCAACCTCGGCGACAAGAAGGTCTACAACATGCTCGCCCCACATAAATACCTGACCAGAACAATTTGAAAGAATTCGAAGATCGTCCCTCAATCATGGACTATGAACCTCACACAGTCCACACTGCTCAACGTCATGAAGATTCCTCACTTTGGAAGACACCAAGAAGTGAATGCATGTGTCAAGTTGATGTTGTCTCGTTACCATGGTAGATAATTGTGGTTAAATTGTCATATAACAATGGATCCAATGTTGATCAATCAGATCATAGGGATGAGTATGCAAGGCCCTAACCCATAGGATTTCTACCCAGAAAAACCATGGATTGCATTCTAGCTCAAAGGATAAAGGACATCTATGAAGATGTCGAGAAGGGAACCCAAGGCTACAAGGTATCTTCTATCCAGAGTGGTGCAATGCACCTCGCTTGTCAATTTATCACAAGAAAGTTAGTATGAAAGAATCGACCCACCCAAGTCACAGGTTTTGTAGTCGACCTCGCAGGGAAGTGCACAAAAGGAATTCAAATGAATTGGGTGAAGTACCTGGTGAACCAATTAGAACTCGACTACATAGAAGCCTAGGATCAAGGATACGAGTTTCACTTCAGCTGGATATTGATCCTGATCACTTTCATTGTGTGGGAGATGTCAGTGCGACCTTCCTAGACATCAAGCCCTTTGAACCCCTGGATGTGAAGTTCAGTACACTATGGTATTCTAGTGACATGAATAAGAAATGGTAGTCAAATTCCATGTTCCATACATACTACAATCAGTTGAAGACAACCATCTAGTCCGTGCCTCGTATGACCTCAAATACTCTCCACAGGTTTCGGCCTTTGATGAAATTCAGTGTTGATCGACATTTTATTTACATCACAACACACGCCAATGAACATAAACAACAACTGCAGTCATACTACAAGTTGACGGAGGAGGACTTAGAGGAGATCACCAAGGAATGGTCGACGGATCTCCTTATTCCTACAAACCCTACGTAGATATCCGATATAGACAGTCTATAAATTGTGCAGGACACACCCAGACCTAACAAGACAAAGAAACTGAATAGGTTCACGATTTAGACAGTACCTTAGTGAAGAATTATTCCATATCACTGGAGCAAGGTGGTGATGGTAAAGAGATAGATGGTACAAAGACTGAATATAAGAGAGGTGAAGTAACACCTCCTAGAGAGGAGGAGGACCCCTTGAAGAAAAGGAAGGTTTCCTCCCCAAAGCCTTCCTCCTAAAAGAAATTGAAAGAAACCATAACTAAGATGCAGACCTTCCTCACCTTTGATTATTTTAATTTCATCATAGCATTCTTGAATGATGCTTCGATGGAGATAGAAAAGAAGTAGGAGGAGATGTACAATTGAATTAAGTTTGAACTCCAAGGGGTGCAGTAGGCACTACAGTCCAGCCACGCAGTCTCCACTGTGCCTCTGTCATTAGGAACACCAGAAATGGGAGATGAGCCAGCTCAACTCCACTGAATCACTGATACAATCGAAGCTCACCTTCGATGAGCACAGGAAGAAACAACACAACCCACCCAATATTTGCAACAAGTACAGGGAGTCCTTCTAGAGAAATGCAGTACTGCAGAATGGGAAAATATTTCTCTCTAAGAAAAGTGGGATGAAGAGAAAGAACAACTACAACAAAGCAAGGAACAGTTGCTCGCAGAGCAACTCGAAGTAAAGGAAATTGTTAATAGAGCACTTCTCTCTGTGGCAATTGTAGACGTAAAGACTGAAGAGCAAATTCCACAACAGGTGGCGCAACTTGAAGAAGTGATCCAATAGCTCCAGCAATGTCACAGATCTAGAGATACGCACTGTGCCTGAGACCCCATAGGACGTAAGGGACCAGCGAGAAGCAAATGCCCGCAACGCAGTTGACAGACTAAAATCTCTTGCAGTGGAATGCAAGCAGTTGAGTAACTGAAGTGTCCAAACATATGAGAACCTCACCGAGAATCCAGAGTTACAGACATTAGAGTCATAGCTCTAGGAAGTGAAGGAGCATGCAGACACACTACAAGCACAACTGAAGGCCCTGTCGGCCATAGAAAGAATGAAGCGGTCTCAAGAGCAACGCATCGCCCAGTAGCAGATCCATATGATTCAAAGAAACGTTATGGAAGTAAATCAATGGCTCCAACTAGTACAAGATAAAGCATGCCAATTGTTCACAGAAGTTGAGAGCCAAGGAGCAGAGCTAGAACAGGTTGTCATCGCAGCAGAACAATGCCTAGAGGGGCCAGTGAACGATGCAATGATCCAGGAGTTCATTGAGAAAGAGGTCGTAGCACAGCAGCAAGTCAAATCATATCGAGCCAAGCGCAAGACATTTGAGGCAGAACTAGGCAGACCAAAGTGACTTGGGATGAGTCACTAGTGAGTGTTGGGGGCCTGCTAGCCCTTGGCCAAGTTTTGGGAAATTCTTGGTCATGTTGACCTATTTTGGGACTTCTAAAGCTTTTCGAAGGAGGAGCGCAAGACGAAGTGGATATCACGGGATCTCATCCCCTTTTTTGGACCTTTTTGGGTTTTTCAGATTATGTAACAGAATTGGGATGTCAACCCATGGTTTTACCCATGCTTAGGCCTATTTTGTAAAGTATAAATAGATGTCTAGGCAATGTAAATAGATATAAGAGAGAATTTATGTGATGTAAATTTATTCTAGGTGCAAGTAGGGTCTATAAGTTCTTTGTGAATGACTGTAAGAGACTTACAGAGCTAAGTGCAAGTGGTTGTAACAGATGGTGGAAGTCTTTGTCTTGTAATGCAAGGAAGAAGGATCTAGCAAGCTGTGCAGATCTTATATCCTATGCAAAGTAGGGTTTTAAGGATTTGTACATGTAATCCATTGGAGAATCTAATAAAGAAGAAGAGTTGGTGGACGTGGCCCCAGGGTGGGGGTGAACCATGTAAATACTGTGTTACTCTGCTCTGTACGATGTTCTGATGCATTTATGTGTTATTTGCTAAGTGATTTGATATGATTAGATAGATCTTCTTATGATTATGAGAATGTTAGATCTGATTTATATGAATGTGCTTAGTGCTTTATCTGTTGGATCTAATCTATGCTAAGTGCCTAAATACATTAGATTAGTGTGAAAGCTACAAAGCTTTGTTTTATCAGGGAAGTGGATATTGATTGCATATTGAGGAATTGATGGTGCTAAGTGCTTTATTAAGTAGTACAATCAGAGATTTGTGTCCTAGCTAAGGTTGCAGACACCCGAGTCTTTCAACCACCCCTGCCTCTACCTCAGGTGAGACTTCATCTGCTTCTTAGGTGTTTCCAAAAGGGTCGGTATTTAGGGTTTTTTTGGTGCATTGTTGTAATGTTGAACCCTGGGTCTGCCCCTCTGCCAACAACTTTACCAGCTGAGGCTTCCATCTACTGCAGGATTAATGCAATCATGTTGTCTGGTTGGTAGCTTGTAAATGTTTTCTAACTCATATGTGCGGTCTTCTTCCCTGATAGGTTCTGTGTATCTATGACCTTCATCTGGGTCCAGAGGTGCAATGACTTTAAGGTTGTTACCTTCAAATTTCATTCTTCTCTTCTTTAGGTCAACGACAGTTGAATATTTGAAAAGCCTAATCAATTCCTAACAGTGCAGGATAAGGAAAGCAATCATCAACAATCTCAACTACTTCAAAGTCTACAAATGTCCTTACCCCATCGACGTCACTACTACATATGGGTGGATTATTCCACGAAAATTTTCCACGCTTCAACTAGTTTCATATTTTTTTTAAACAGGGCAGGATTTTCATCAATATTGCCACGAAAGTTCATCGCAATATCGACGAAAATCTTATTTAAATCTAGTCGGGATTTTTTTCGCTCTAGAGACTAACTTTTGTGGCAATAGCAATGCAAATTTTGCCTATCTCATTGGTCGATGTTAACGGCTAGTCGACTATTTAATCTATATATACATGACTTTAAGAGACTTTGCAACACAATTGCTATAGTTGCAACACTATTCTTGGCTTTTGTTTGAGTTTTTTATTTTTTCTGTCACCCACCGGTTGAACAAATCCAATTCTTGATCTACATAGCTCGGATTTTGAACTTGCAAGGTTAGTATGTTATTTTTTATTGATGTACTCATTTAACTTGTAAATTGTTTTTCAAATGTCCAAATTTCATTTAGCTTGTTTTTTCCTTGATAATATATTATAATATGTCTAGTACCATACTTCATGTCTTTGGTTTTTGGATATAGATAGTATATTCTATGTAAAAGGGTATGTGGATTCCATAATATTCTAGGTTTATGGAATCCACATACCCTTTTCCCTTCAATTGTAGCTATAATCTCTCTCTCTCTTCATTGATAAAGATATGGAATTGCTCTTCAAACTCAACCCTGATCGATGAAATGATAGTAATTGATTGTCATTTTCTTCTCTCTTTTACTGTTTAAGACCTGGAAAAAAAAACACCAACAAATATTGATTGAAGCTTTGATACCACTTGTTACATCCCTAGTACCCAAAAGGGATCACACTTGCATAAATTGAAAATAATATAACAGTGACAATAATGGTTGGGATACTTGCACACCTAATGGTTGGTAGCTAGCACTTACTAATTC
>SNQJ01S0145969.1:0-10343 GCA_010110895.2 Picea sitchensis
AGGTTGCCCCCTCGAAGAGGCTTATTATCTGATATTATCTCTTTTTCAAGGCGTTGAGTACTTTTCTTGAGGTTTTTCTATGCTATATTGATGTTTGGTTCTTAACATTTTGACTCTAGATATCTCTGGGATTTATTAATTTCTAGTTACATGCAACTATTCCTCCTTCTAACGATATCTTTTTGGATCTAGTATACATCAATATCTATTGGTTCTATAGAACAACTCTATGATATGGGTAATTTTCTGTCTTCCACAATTCAATTTTATATGTGTATTACATAGGTAGATTAGAAGAGCATATTGAAACCCAACATCGAGATGAAGTCTTTGTATTGTTCTTGTATTTCTCTTTGACACTGATTCATTGCATATTATCATGCAACCATTTGGAAGAAGATATAAGAAGGGAAGCATGAATCGTGCACCTTAGAGGTTATCTAGGGTATCTTTTAGGGTAAGAAGGACACATGGAAACTAGCAAACCATTCTAGAAATGATGATATTGACAATTATACCTTAATCGCAATCTTAAAAATAAACTCTATCCATTGTGACTGAAGATATAAGAAGGGAAGCATATCTCGTGCACCTTAGAGATGATCTAGGGCATCTTTTAGGGTGAGAAGGACACATGGAAGCTAGCACACCATCTCAGAAATGATGGAAATTAAATAAACTCTAGGAAGAATAACACTATCCATGGTGATTGAATTGAGTTTTATACCCTCGATTTCATGAGTTGTCATTTTAGTAAAATCCAACAATAATTACCTTCCATGACAAAACATATTTGTGAGCCATGTTAACATTCTTACATTTGATAAACATGTCCACAAGCCTAATGTTGATAGGAATGCACATGGCTCTTCTGTTATTTTCCATAGAATATGGAATGTAGTCTTAATATTTTTTACATATACAAACTGTAAGAGAACAATTTTTTTTTCCTTCAATCTATAATTTATATTATATTCTTTACATTGTATTTTTTTTTTTTATTCAACAAGGAAAAAACACTTGTAATAAATATAAGAATACATATCTAATATCCTTTTAGTATCAGATATAGATATTACACATTTGTTCATATTGACCTTTACCTTAGAAGTGGGACATTTAATAATCAACATAATGATACATCCATTTTTTTTTATCTGGATTAGATTCACATGTTCTCATTTGGTTTTATGACAGCTTGTAGAAGCTTGGTCACTATCATTTGGATTCTCTCATTTTGTGCTTCATATACATATCTTCATATATATCACGTGAAAACTTATAGAGGTGAGACCGTTTTGTAAAGGATAAAAGGTAAGATTAAATGTCTAATAGATATTTTGTTGATGTTTATTATTTGAGATTGAATATCAAAAGGTAGATTACTACATGAAATGAAATTATGTCTTCATCAATAAACATTATTGGATTAAAACATAAGGGATTTCTAGCCTAAAACTATAAAGGAGTTAAACTAGAAGAACCCTTAGCATTTGGATGGTTAATATTCACACTATCATAATCAACATTGTGTCATGCTTATGCCATATATTTCAAAAGAACCAAGTTATCCTAAAGGATTGTAAACATAGATGCATGAAATGAAGGCATGTGTGTGTTGAGTGTTACAATAGCTATACAAACAAGACTCCATATGATGCAAGAGAATCATTCCAACTCGTCAACGCATCAACACGTCAGCACATCAGCACACTTGGAGGGAACAAATTCCAAGGGAAGAGAGGCGACATCCCTCTCATTTTGAACGTAAATTTAAAATTTAATGTAATTTAATGAGAATTGATGTTTGAGGGCTCAAGGAAAGAGGAGCCCCTGTCTTTGTATAGGCCGAGTTATTGTAATAGGTAGAGTCACATTTAAGGGTTGATAGGTAGATAGATTTAGGTCTGATTCAGAACAATTATCAATTAAATGTAATTGATTGTAAGTTAATGCAAGTAGGTAGTTAGAGGGAAGGCTCGAGGAGCCCCTCTTTTGTCAAAATATCAATGTATTGAAATTCATTAGGATTATTATGAGTTAGCTGCTAAGAAGGAGAGGAGAGAAAGAAATGAGACTCAGTTGCAGTCCAATCTTGTAAACATTGTAGAGAAGCATTCAGATATCATTACAACAGCAGATTTCCCTATGTATGATTCTTGTGTGTATGTTTTATGTGTTGTTTGAATGTTTTCTATGTTTTCTATGTTTATTCATGTATGCTATGAATGTCGTGAGTATGTTATATTTCCTTTGCAGGAATTAGATAGACTTCTCTATCTATCTGTAAATTTTGACTAATTCTAGGCTCTTAGGCTTGTGCAAGGAGTGCACACCAAAGTAATTGAAATACTCTGTGAAGCCAATGCAAGGAGTGCATTTTGAACTCTGTCTCGATTTCATAGAAGAGTGTGCCAGTTGGGCACACCAAAATCATTCAAAAGCTTAGAATAAGTAGTGAAAGAGAAGGCACGCCAGAGTTACTGAACACTCTACGGAGAAGGCTCTGTAAGGAGTGCATTGAGAAGGCATAAGGAGTGCATGAGAACTCTGTTTCGAGTTCTGTGAGAATATTTCCAGGAAGACACACCAAAATTGTTTAACACTCTGAGGAAGGAAGCTCTGCAAGGAGTGCATTGAGTGAGTGCAAGGCATGCGCAGGTGAGCCTGAAAAGTTCAGAACGCAGAAGGAAAAACTCTGCAAGGATTGCACGAAAACCAACACATTGTTAAAGTGTTGGGGAATCTCATAAGACAGAGCATGAGTTCTAGGAGGGAACAAGAAACAGTTAAAATAACAAAGGGATGACTCCCTTAGAAGTCTAAGAAATTTCAAGTTCATAGGAGAGTTAGTGCAAGGTGTGTGTAGGGAGATTTTTGAAAAATATCTAAGTCTCTAGAATTTCAAAAGTTCAGAGGATGTAAGGAGTGCGCCAGAGGTTAAATTTTTCCAGTGTCAAAGCTCATGAAGAGTATATTTTTCCAAAACACAAGCAGAGGCTAAGAAAACGACCTTGCAGGAGAATCAAAGGTCGGGCCTTTTGAAAGCTCAAAGAAATCCTTCCTTAGATGGAAGATTGAGTTGCAGTAATGAAGGAGGGAGCTGCAATTGTTAGTGTAGATTTGGACCATTGGATCAGATTCCAGACAGAAGGAGGAGCGTGCATGAAGGAGAAAATATCCTAGCCATCATATCTGATTGCAAGCTACAATTATCATTGGATCGAGGTAAGTTTCACGTGGTTTAACCCTGTAGATCCTTCAGACTTCGTAAGTTCAGAGGTTTATAATATTTGGACGTAGAGGAGACATAACTCTCGAAGTTCTGAAGTCCAGAGTCGATTTGGGTCGTTGATCAGAAGTGGACACGTGTTAGTAGAATAGGCATGGTTCGGAAGTCAAGCTCTCTGGAGGAACAAAGACACTGTTGAAAATTTCACAAGGCGTCTGGAGTCCTGAATCACAGTGTTAATCCTAGCCATCCATAAATGGGGGACATGCGGTGTCAGATCGTGAAGTCCGGAGACTAAGCACTCTAGAGGAATAAAGGAAAACCTTGGTTTGGGTCAAGAACTCCCGAAGGCCGGAGTTAATCTTGGTCATTGATCAACAAAGGGACACATGGAGGGTATATATTACCTCTGCTAGTTCGATTCTTGGAGGTTGCAAGAGGAAGTAGGGTAGAAACGTCTGAAGTCCCGAAGCCAGGAGTAAATCCAGGTTGTCCATCCATTAGGACGTAGGAACCATAGATTTGGGTCCTTTGTGAGTTCACCATTTCGACGCTTCTAAGGATTGGTGGTGTTATGCATTAAGGATTCCCAAAGGATGGAGTCCCGAAGAAGATCTTGGTCGTCAGTTGGTTGAGGGTTGTGGACCGTAGATTTGAGCTCTTAATGAATTCACCAATTTAGCACTCTGAGGAATTGAAAGTTTGGCGATGCGAGAACCTCTAAAGCCCAGAGGCCCAGAGTAGATCTACATCATAGATTAATGGAGAGTGTGAGTTGTTGGATCCCTAAGTGGTCCATAAGTTTGGCACTCCAGGAGTATCACAGTGTTGGGCCAGGCAAATTCGTTGAAGCCGAAATTTCTAGAATCATTTCTTATTGTATATTCCTCTGAGTGTTGTCAGTCGTTGATCCCTACCATTGTTTGTAGGTCTGTCAGTTCACAAATTCGTGACTTCATAGGAGTGGAGTTGTTGAGTCGTTGAAGCTCCCGAATCTGAAGCTTCGAAGTTTTGAATTAGTGTGCATTGCTAAGCGTATGGTCCCTGTGCGTGATCACATATTTTTTCCACCAGAAGAAAAAGGGGTTAGGGCCTGAAATGGTGATTTAAAAGGTATTTAAGAGGGGCTGAGGAAAATCACCTATGGTTCTAGCATTTGACCTACTCGATAAATTAAGGACATGTGAATTTGGTTTTGGGGTTTCAGCTGGAGCCCGGGAGCTGATCCAACTCTGAAATTAAATGATCCTAGATCAGGAGGTTGCACAGGCCCTGGGTGAGGGTGGGGGTGTCCATTAGGTGGTATCAGAGCCATAATTTGGCTCTGACAGAAAAATAAAATGGTTTTTGAAGGCCAGAAGAAAGGTAAGAGAAGAGATTGCCAGCATGTGAGCAAAGAGCATATGGACCAAGAGTTCAAAGAGATCCAAGAGGATATCAATAGGTTTATGTTGAAGATGCAGCAAGAAGCATGTAGAATTTGGAGGTATGAGTGGCCCATGAAGCTAAAGGCGAAGTGGCATGTCCAACAATTGGTTTCCAGGAGGCAACAAGAGGTATTGAGGAGGTGGCTTAAGCAAGTTGAAAATATCAGTGGAACAGAAGAGGAGATGGTTTGAATTTGCGAGCCAAAATTTGGAGAAAACCTCAGTGAGGAGGAAGAGAGATCGGTTGAAGATCTCGCGGACTTCCAACAGGAAAAAGATGAATTTTCAGATTTCAAGGTGGGAAATAAGAAGAGATCAGTTGAGGATCTCGTAGACTGTCAGGAAGGAAGAGTTCAAAGTTCAAATTGTCAGGTGGGAAACGTGAAGAAAATGAAATTGTCTAAGAGTCTCAAGAGCTCAGAGAGGAGTTCATATCAGCTAGGAGTGCTGACAGAGGTGATAATGAGACTATCTGAAAGCCTCGAGAACTCAGAAATGAGTTCGGATCAACAAGTAGTGCTGACAGGAGAGAAGGAGGAAGGAGAATATCATCAACATTGCAGACTGATGATAAGAGGGATCAATATATCCCTTGGACTAAGCTTTGCACGAGATCATATTCGTGAGGAGGAGATGTAGGATGCATCCAAGGAAGAGGCCATGGTGCTAAATGTTTTAAAATCTAATATTTTATGTACTGTAGGTGTAGTAGAGGAAAGACATCCAGCAAAGACTGTCAAGGAAGAGGAGATTGAGAAAACATTGACATATGTCCAACTGATCAAAGGAGAAGAGGATCATTTATATAAGATTCTCACTCAGTGGGAGAAAGAGTTAAAGTTTTCGGAGGATTGGTTAAGAAATATAGTCACAGAAGAAGACTTTCTGAGGGATGCTATCATGAAGAGTGAAGAAGAGTTCTAGCCTGAGGAGAAGCTAGAAAATGTTGTACTTGTACCGACAGAAGGAGATGATGGGAGAGCAGAGGAATTAGCAGAAATGAAAATGTTAGAGAATATGGCTGAGAAACATCTCAGTAGCATCGTTGTAGAATTAAAACCTGCAGTGGACTAGCAAGATAGTGCCATGGGAGATAAAATCAGCATGGGAGATTAGGACGATCTCCCATTAATACATGTGGTGAAGAGGAGATGCAACAGCAGAGCAGGCTGCAGGAGAAGAAGAGCCATCCAGTATACTAGCTGGGTGAGTAAATTGAATAGATAAGAAGGCCGATGTTTAAATCAGTGCATGAGGCAGCGAGAAATAGGCAAGAGAATTTGATTAGAGGATATCCTACAGCAACAACAATAGAAAGGAAGAGGATTAGATAGACAACTCCAAAGTGAAGTATGGGACCTTGGAGGATCTCAACAACAACAAAAGGGGAGCCATGAGCAGGAGCTCATGATTTTTTTCATCGTGGGAGTATGATGCAAGATCATCGCTCCAACTCGACAACGCATCAACACGCCAGCGCATCAGCACACTTGGAGGGAACAAATTCCAAGAGAAGAGAGGCGTCAACCCTCTCATTTTGAACCTAAATTTAAAATTTAATGTAATTCAATGAAAAGTAATGTTTGAGGGATCAAGGAAAGTTGAGCCCATGTCTTTGTACATGTCGATCTATTGTAATAGGTAGAGTCTCCTTTAATAGTTGGCAGGTAGATAGATTTAGGTCTGATTCAGACTAGTAATAAATTAAATGTAATTGATTGTAAGTTAATATAAGTAGGTAGCTGGAGGGAAGGCTAGAGGAGCCCCTCTTTTGTAAAAATCTCAATGTATTGAAATTCATTAGGATTATTATGAGTTAGCTGCTTAGAAGGAGAGAAGAGGAGAGAAATAACTGAGACTCAGTTGGAGTCCAGTCTTGTAAACACTGTATAGAACCATTCAAATATCAATACAAGAGAAGATTTACCTATGTATGATTCTTTTGTGTATGGTCTATGTGTTTTTTGAATGTTTTCTATTTTTATTCATGTATGTTATGAATTCCATGAGTATGCTATATTTTCTTTGCAGGAATTAGATAGAATTCTCTATCTATCTATAGATTTTGAGTAGTTCTCGGGTCTTAGGCTTGTTCAAGGAGTGCACACCATAGTAATTGAAATACTCTATGAAGGCAATGCAAGGAGTGTGTTTCAAAATCCGTCTCAAGTTCAAAGAAGAGTGTGCAAGGTGGGAACACCAAAATCATTCAAAAGGTCAGAAGAACTAGTGCAAGAGAAGGCACGCCAGAGTTACTGAACACTTTGGGGAGAAGGTTCTGAAAGAAGTGCATTGAGGAGGTGCAAGGAGTGTGTGAGAAATATGTTTTAAGTTTTGTGAGAATATTTCCAAGAAGACACACCATATTTTTTGAATATTCTGAGGAAGGAATATCTGTAATGAGTGCATTGAGCGAGTGCAAGGCATGCGCAGGTGAGCCTAAAAATTTCAGGACGTAGAAGGAAATATTGTACAAGGACTGCATGAAAACTAGCACACTGTTAAAGTGTTGGGGAAGCTCATAAGACAAAGTGTGAGTGCTAGGAGGGAATGAGAAGTAGTTAAAAGAACAAAGGGTCTAGTCCCTTAGGAGTCTAATCAATTTCAATTTCAGAGGAGAGTTAGTGCAAGGTGTGCACTGGGCCGACACTTAGTCAAATTTTTTAGGAAGTCTCAAATCAGACAAATGCAATGAGTGCGTAGGGATATTTTTGAAAAATATCTAAGTCTCTAGAATTTCAGAAGTTCAAAGGATGCAAGGAATGCGCCAGAGGTTAAATTTTTCAAATTCCAAAGCTCAGGAGGAGTAGCGTTTTCCAAAACGCAAGTAGAGGCCAAGTAGATGGCCCTGCAGGATAATTAAAGGTCAGGCCTTTTGAAAGCTCAAAGAAATCCTTCCTTAGATAGAAGATTGAATTGAAGAAGCAGAGGAGGGAGCTACAACTACCATCGGATCAGTTGTAAGAGCAGATCTGGACTATTGGATTAGGTTCCAGACAGAAGGAGGAGAGCTCACAAAGGATAAAATATCCTGGCCATCGGATGTGAGTGCACACTACAACGACCATCGGATCGAGGTAAGTTGCATGGGGTTTAACCCTATAGGTCCTTTGGACTTCGTAAGTTCGGAGTTTTATCATATTTGGACGCAGAGGAGACGAAACTCTTGAAGTTCCCAGGTCCAGATTCGATATGGATCGTTGATCAGAAGTGGACACATGTTCAATCTCTCTGGAGGAACGGAGACACTGTTGAAAATTTCACAAGGCGTCCAGAGTCCTAAATCGCAGAGTTAATCTTAGCCATCTATAGAAGGGGGACATGCGGTGTCAAATCATGAAGTCCGGAGACTGAGCACTCTGAAGGAATAGAGGAAAACCTTGGTTTGGGTCAAGAAATCTCGAAGGTCGAAGTTAATATTTTCCGTTGGTCAGCAAAGGGACACGTGGAGGGAAAATATTACCTCTTCTAGTTAGGTGTTCGGAGGTTGCGAGAGGAAGTAGGGAAGAAACGTCTGAAGTCCTGAATCCTGAAGTAAATCCAGGTCGTCCATCCATCAGGATGTAGGAACTGTATATTTGGGTCCTTCGCGAGTTCACCAATTTGACGCTCTGGAGGATTGGTGGTGTTGTGTGTCAAGGATTCTCGAAGGCCATACTCCCGAAGAAGATCTCAGACGTCAGTCGACTGAGGGTTGTGAACCGTATTTTTGAGCTCTTCGCGAATTTGCCAATTTGGTGCTCTGGGGAATTGGAAGTTTGGGTTTGCGAGAACCTCTGAATCTTAGAGGCCCAGAGTATATCTACACCAGAGATCAACAGAGAGTGTGATCCGTTGGATCCCCTAGTGGTCTGAAAGTTCAACACTCCAAAAGTATAGCAGTGTTGGAGCAGGCGAAGTCGTCAAAGCCCGAACTTCGGGAATCTTTTCTCGCCATAGATTCCTCCGAGCATTGTCAACCGTTGATCCCTATCATCGTTCGTAGGTCCATCAGTGCGTGAATCTGTGACTTTGCAGGAGTGGAGAGTTCTGAATTGGCACGCGTTGCTAAGACCCTAGTCCCTGGCCGTGGTCACATGTTTTTTCCACCAAAAGAAAAAGGGGCTAGGGCCTGAAATGGTGAATTAAAAGGTATTTAAAAGGGTCTTAGGAAAAGTGTCCGCAGATCTAGGATTTGACCTGCTCAAGAATTTAAGGACCTGTGAAGTTGGTTTTGGGGGTTTAGGAGGAGCCGAAGAGCTGATTCAGCTCTGAAATTAAAAGATCCTATATCGAGAGGTTGTGCGGGCCCCAGGTGAGGGTGGGGGTGTGCATCAGGGGGTATCAGAGCTAGAATTTAGCTCTGTCAGAAAAATAAAATGGCTATTGAAGGCCAGAAGAAAGGTAAGAGAAAAGACCGCCAGCAGGTGAGAAAAGAGAATATGGACCAAGATCTCAAGGAGCTCTGAGAGGAGCTCGATACACTGATGTTGAAGATGCAGTAAGAAGCATGTGAAAGATGGACGTATGAGTGTCCCATGAAGATGAAGGTGAAGTGGCTTGTCCAGTAGTTGGTTTCCAATAGGTAGCAATAGGTATTTAGGAGGTGGTTGAGGCAAGTTGAAAACATCAGTGGCACAGAAGAGGAGACGGTTTGCGTTTGCGAGCCAAAAGTTGGAGAAAAACTGAGTGAGGAGGAAGAGAGATCAGTTGAAGATATCCCGGACTACTAGGAGGGCAGAGATGAACTTTCAGATTGCTAGGTGGGAAATAAGAAGATATTATTTGAGGATATCATAGACTTCTAGGAGGGTAGAGGTGAAAGTTCAAATTTCTAGGTGGGCAAGGTGAAGAAAATGATATTGTCTGAGAGTCTCAAGAGCTCGGAGAGGAGTTTAGATAAGCCAGGAGTGCTGACAGAGGTGAAAATGAGACTGTATGAAAGTATCAGGAACTCATAGGTGAGTTCAGATCAGTAAGGAGTGATGAAAAGAGATAAGGTGGAAGGAGAACATCATCAACATTGCATATTGATGATCAGAGGGATCAACATATCCCTTGGACTAATCTTTTTAGGAGCTCCTGTTTGTGAAGAGGAGATGTAGGAGGCATCCAGGGAAGAGGCCATGGTGATATGTTTTAAAATATAATAGTTTATGTATTGTAGGTGCAACAGAGGAAGGAAATCCAACAAAGACTATCAGATAAGAGGAGATTGAGCATACATTGACATCTTCCCAACTGATGAAAGGAGAAGAGGAGAATTCAGATAAGATGCTCACTCAGTGGGAGCAAGAGTTAAATTTTTTGGAGAATTGGTTAAGCAATCCAGGGACAAAAGAATATTGCCCAAGGGATGCGGTCGTGAAGAGTGAAGAAGAGTTCCAGACTGAGGATAAGTTGGAAAACGTTGGAATTGTACCAACAGAAGGAGATGATAGGCGAGCAGAGGAACTGGAAGAAATGAAATTGTCAGAGAAGAGGTTTGAGCAACGCATCAGTAGCATCGTTGTAGAAGTAGAACCTATAGTGGAGTGGAAAGCCACTACCACGGGAGATAAAATCATCATGGGAGATCAGGACGATCTGCCCATTAATATGTTGGAAATATGGCAATAGCAGAGAGGATTCAGAATGTCAAGGTTGTCATTGATGGCAATCGTCTATGGCAGAAGAAGCTAGATGATGACACAGCAATGAAGATG
>SNQJ01S0145969.1:10353-34090 GCA_010110895.2 Picea sitchensis
CCCCCCCCCTCTCAGTAGCATGGTGTGTTCAACATAATATGTGTGGTGAAGAGGATATGTAACAACAGAGAAGGTTGTCAGAGAAGAAGAGTCATCCAGTCGACCATCTAGACGATGAAATTAAACAAATAAGAAGGATGATGTTGAAATCAACATAGGATACAAACAACAACAAGAAAGAGAATTTGATCAGAGGAGATCCTGCAGCAGCAGGACCACAGTAGCAGTAGCAGTGGAAAGGAAGAAGAGATGGACAACTCCAAAGTGAAGTATGGGACCCTGGAGGATATCAACAATAGCAGCAGGGGATCCATGACCAGGAGCTCATGATTTTTTTCAACGTGAGAGTGTGATACACGAGAATTGTTCCAACTTGTCAGCGCATCAAAATGCCATCGCATCATCGCATTTGGAGGGAACGAATTCCAAGGGAAGAGATGCGCCAACCATCTCATTTTGAACCTAAATTTAAAATTTAATGTAATTCAATGAGAATTAATGTTTGAGGGCTCAAGGAAAGATGATCCCATGTATTTGTACATGTCGAGTTATTGTAATAGGTAGAGTCTCATTTAAGGGCTGCCAGGTAGATAGATTTAGGTCCGATTCAGACTAGTTATCAATTAAATGTAATTGATTGTATGTTAATGTGAGTAGGTAGTTGGAGGGAAGGATCGAGGAGCCCCTCTTTTGTAAAAAGATCAATGTATTGAAATTCATTAGGATTATTATGAGTTAGCTACTAAGAAGGAGAGGAGAGAAAGAACTTAGACTCAGTTGCAGTCCATTCTTGTAAACACTATACATAAGCATTATGATATCAATACAAGAGCAGATTTCCCTGTGCATGATTCTTGTGTGTATCTTCTATGGGTTCTTTGAATGTTTTCTGTGTTTATTCATGTATGCTATGAATTTCGTGAGTATGTTATATTTACTTTGTAGGAATTAGATAGACTTCTCTATCTATCTGTAGATTCCGAGTCGTTATGGGATCTTAGGCTTGTGCAAGGAGTGCACACCAGAGTAATTGAAACAATTTGTGAAGCCAACGCAAGGAGTGCATTTCGACCTCCATCCTGAGTTCAAAGACGATTGTGCTAGGTGGGCACACCATAATCATTCAAAATCTTTGAAGAAGTAGTGTAAGAGAAGGCACGTTAGAGTTACTGAACACTCTAGGAGAAGGGTCTGCAAGGAGTACATTGAGCAGGCGCAAGGAGTGCATAAGAAATTTGGTTCGAGTTCTGTGATAAGATTTCCAAGAAGAGACACCAGAGTTGTTGACCACTCTGAGGAAGGAAGCTCTGCAAGGAGTGCATTGAGCGAGCGTAGGTGAGCCTGAAAATTTCAAGACGCATAAGGAAAAACTATGCAAGGACTGCATGAAAATCAACACAATGTTAAAGTGTTAGGGAAGATCATAAGACAGTGCGTGAGTGCTAGGAGGGCACAAGAAGCAACTAAAATAAAAAAGGGTCGAGTCCCTTAGGAGTTTGAGAAATTTCAAGTTCATAGGAGAGTTAGTGCAAGGTGTGCACCAGACCAACACTTAGTCAAAGTGTTGAGGAATTTTCAAAGAAGACAAACGCAAGGAGTGCGTAGGAAGATTTTTGAAAAATCTCTAAGTATATAGAATTTCATAAGTTCAGAGGATGCAAGGAGTACACTAGAGGTTAACTTTTTCAAGTGCCAAAGCTCGGGAGGAGCATATTTTTCCAAAACGCAAGCATAGGCCAAGTAGACGGCCCTGCAGGAGAATAAAAGGTCGTTCCTTTTGAAATCTCGAAGAAATACTTCCTTAGACATAAGATTGAGTTGCAGCAGTGGAGGAGGGAGCTACAACTGCCATCGGATCAATTGTCAGATCAGATATGAACCATTGGATCAGAGTCCAAAAAGAAGGAGGAGCGCGCACAAAGGAGAAAAGATCCTAGCCATTGGATCTGAATGCAAGCTACAACGACCGTCGGATCGAGGTAAGTTGCATGGGGTTTAACCCTATAGGTCCTTCGGACTTCATAAGTTCATAGGTTTATCATATTTGGATGTAGAGGAGATGAAACTCCCAAAGTTTTGAAGTCCGGAGTCGATCCGGGTCATTGATCAGAAGCGGACACATGTTAGCAAAATAGGCGGGGTCTGGAAGTCAAGCTCTCCGGAGGAACGAAGACACTACTGAAAAATTTCACAAGGCGTCTGTATTCCCGAATCTCGGAGTTAATCCTAGCCATCCATAGACGAGGGACACACGACGTCAGATCATGAAGTCTAGACACTAAGCACCCCAGAGGAATAGAGGAAAACCTTGGTTTGGGTCAAGAACTCTCGAAGGTCGGAGTTAATCTTGATCGTTGGTCAGCAAAGGGACATGTGGAGGGAAGATCTTACCTCTTCTAGTTCAATGTTCGGAGGTTGCGAGAGGAAGCAGTGAAAAAACATCTGAAGTTTCGAAGCCCAGAGTAAATCTACGTCATACATCCATTGAGACATAGGAACCATAGACTTGGGTCCTTCGCAAGTTCACCTGTATGGTGCTCCACAGGATTGGTTGTGTTGTGTGTCAATGATTCCCGAAGGTCGGAGTCCCATAGAAGATTTGAGATCTTTGTGAATTCACCAATTCAACACTCATAGGAATTGGAAGTTTGGGGCTGTGAGAACCTTCGAAGCCCAGAGGCCTAGAGTAGATCTACATTGTATATCAATGAAGAGTGTGAGTCGTTGGATCCCTGAGTGGTCTGGAATTTCAGCACTCCAGGAGTATAGCAGTGTTGGAGCAGGAAAAGTCATCGAAGCCCAAATTTCTGGAATCTCTTCTCGTCGTGGAATCCTCTGAGCGCTGTCAGTTGTTGATCCCTGCCATTGTTTGGAGGTCTATTAGTTCATGAATCTGTGACTTTAAAGGAGTGGAGGTGTCAAGGTGTTGAAGCTCCCAAAGCCCGAAGCTCCATAGTTCCGAATTGGCGCGCGTTGCTAAGCGTCTGGTCCCTGCCCATGGTCACATGTTGTTTCCACCAAAAGCAAAAGGGGGTAGGGACCAAAATGGTGATTTAAAAGGTATTTAAAAGGGGCTTAGGAAAATCACCCGTAGGTTTAGCAATTGACCTGCTCGAGAAACTAAGGACCCATGAAGTTGGTTTTAGGGGTTCAACAGGAGCCCGAGAGCTAATCCAGCTCTGAAATTAAATGATCCTAGACCGGGATGTCGTGAGGGCCCCAGGTGAGGGTGGGGGTCTGCATCACCATACCATTATATAGTTTATATTTTTGAAATTACATGAAGACAATTCCTTTCTAATCATTGATTGGTACAAAAATTAGCTAGCATACATTAGAAAGAGAACTTGGGACATATGTTTTCGAGAATTAATAAACATATAATTATGAAAGAAGGGTCTTTTTAGGCCAACCTTGTTTTATTTAGATAATTGTAAGGTCTTCGACTAGATGGGTGCAAAGACCCTTACACAATTCCTCAAGGAGACAGAACTTGGGGTTACTCTGGCACCCAAATGTTGCATTAGTTGGGAAAGTGGGTGCCTTGGGCATGCGAACGTGTCAAGGGGATTTCCCAAGAATGAAGCAATAAAGAGATTTTGTCACATTAGAATGAGGAGTGCACCAAGGTTGGGGCACGTCAGTCCCAAAGGGGCATGACTGGTGATGAGTGCATGGGTTCATTTTGGTGATCGAGTCCATGAAGGGGCACGACAATTCATTTGGGGGACCGAGTCTGCGAAGGGGTGCGATGATTTTTTTGGACACATGGGTTCACGAAGGGGCACGACACCCCCAAAGGACGCAGTGATTCATGATGGTGAACTTTGGAGTCCCTATAAGATAACAAGGGTGCACAACCAAGGAAGAAATATTTATAGAACAATGAGAGCAAGATTAGCTCTTCGATTTTAAGGAAGAATTAGATGAAGAGGGGCAAGCTCCCTCAAGGATCCAATTCACTCCACATGGGAGGAATTGTGTTGCCTTGAGGTGATTTCATTGGATAGAGTTGGGGTGACCTTGTTTTTGGATGAGTTTGGGGTAAGACTTATCACAGGTTTGAGGAGGCATGCTAGGAGACAGAACCACAAGTTTGTGTGGAGCTTTGCAGGAGAGAAGAGACAACAAGTCTACAGTTGAGGGCACGTCTGAGGTGCATCGTAGAAGGTTGCAGAGATGGTTGCAACAGATAGCCTTGGTATGCCGAATCTGTGTATGAGTGTCTTTGTGAGGTGAGGCGATTCGTGTGAATTTTCTCAAGTTGTAAAATAAACCGGTAGTGCTCATATTGTAACTGTTTCACAATAACAAAGAGTTAGTTGGGTTTTAGGCATAGGTTGTGCCGCCTAAGCTATATCTGTGTTTCTCTTGTTTCTTTCACAAGTTCTCTCTTTGTTTCATGGATGTATTATTATATATGACTAAGTGATAATCTGTTAACAATAGTCTAAGTATACAAGAATTGCACTAGAGTAGGAGTGTGACTCACTAGTAGCCTAGAATAGAGTATGGGTATGCTCTAGGTGAAGAGGCATAGTCTGAACGAAGTATTTTTGGTGTTGCCAAGCAATCAAGTGAGAAACATTGTGGTTTTACACACCCTCAAAAAATACATGATCACAAGATTCGACTAAATACACTATAGAAATGTGACAATAATAAATATACTGCAAAGATTTAACATATTATAAATAAAAAAATCAAAATAATAACCACTTACAACTATTCAACTTTAATACATAAGATTATAGTGTACCACTAGATAGACAAGATTCTATTAATTCCTATGCCTAATATACTTCATAGAAACCTTCAAATTGGATTTTATTTCCCTCAAGTATAGGTTTTATGATAAGTCGCTAGATTTTTCAATAAAATGCTTCCTTGATCATCTCTTAAATTTTGAAATAACAAATCATCGGGAGATTATCACAAAATTATATATTTCAAACTAGGACTAAGAAGAAATTGTGCTACAAGAAAAAAAAATAATAATAACTTCCTCGATCCATTCAAATAGGTTTCCACCTCACAAATAATAACATTAAGCTATGATAATCCAATGAGACACTAAACAATGATAAGCAAAATAATAAGAAAAAAGGTTAAAAAATTGATATGCAATATAAACTCTGAGCTCTACAATAACACGTGTGTTACCTTGTTCATGTTGTCAAGCATAGGTAACCATTTCAATCATTCTTTATGGATTGTTGAGGTCATATGGATCATCCCAACATATGAACGAATACTTGCTACCTATGAATAGTTAAAGATGTATTTATAAAATTGTATCACAAATGTTTTACGGTAAAATGTATGATAATTTTGATAAATATATTAATTTATAAGTGAATGTTGGAATATGTCAATTGGGTTTAGTTTAGATGGTTGGTTGAAAAAGAAGTGTGAATTTTTTTTTCCAAATTTTACAGCTTTTAATAAATGTATTTTGTTTTTCTTAAGATATATTACCTAGAAAAAGTACAATTAAAGGAATTTAACTTCAAAAAAGTGTTTTTCAAAATAATTAAGTTTTTTTTTCCTTCCAAATAACATAACAATATATGTTTTGGTTCCCTATTGTGTTATTTTAGTCATAAATAACATTGCCAATGATATCATAGATACTTCTCGTAACCCAACTAGGATATGAAAATTTGGCATATGAAAACTATATTCAAAGAATAAACCAAAGGAAATGATAGGAAGGAAAAGAAAATCAAGTTTGAAAGAGAATAACAATATACGAGTTACATAAGCTATCATAGATACTTTTAGTCGACCCAGTAAAGATTAAAAAAACGATTTCTATAAAACAAAATATCAAGTTTATAAGAGCTACTCAAAACAATCATAAGTTGGTGAAAACACATAAAACAAAATCTTATAATATACTTCATTGAAAAGAAGATGATTATGTCTTTCATTTAATTTTGAGACTTCTTTGTGTCTCTACATCTTCTACACTGGTTATTATCAAGTTTTCATGTTGATGGACCAAGAAAAGTTTTTCTCTCTAAGATTTGAACACTTTATGTTGCAGATTGTCTAGGACATTCTCCAATGATTCCATAAATCTCCTTTTCTCATTTCCAATGCTCCGCACAACCTTTCCTATTTTTTTCAACCGTCTCCACACTAGTCTAAATTGGAATGAAAAAATCTACCAAATATGATCATCATTTAGTAGGAATGCAAGATAGGAAAACTAGGATACATAAGGAGGAGTTCTCCATTTAATCCCCATCAAAGAGATCTTGTAGTTCTCTCCTCTAAGTACATAAATAGGGAGGATCAATGTTCTTCACTATGCCCATTCTCATTAAGATCCCATGTTAGTGGATATATATGAATTACGTCTCATTATTCAATAGTTTAATATAACTGAAAATATCAGCATAAATAACCAAAAGGAATACACAAATGATGTGCATGTGGATCGATTTAACCATAAAATATTGTCATTTGGGATTTAACCATTTATTATTACATCAAAAGAGCAATTTGAGTATTCTTATTGAATCTAAGAAATAAATTCTTATTGGAAGATCTTATGTGATTTATAACTAATGTTGGGTCACCATTTTGTTATAGTTTCCGTCATTTAAATCATTCTTTTTATCAAATCATTTCATACATTTTCCATCATTTCCACTATATTTCTTCATAAAAATGTCATGATACACTTTCATATGTTATATGTTAAAGTGGTTAATTGTTATTTATTTTTCTTATTTTTAATAAAAATTAAAGAAGATTATATTTGATTACGCCAAAAGGTGTACACCTATTGACAATGGGCAGATTTAATAGGGGTTTAGTGCTTAATAAGTTTTCTATGGACATGATTAAATATGGTTGGAATATTCTTAGTAGTCACACAAAATAAATGGTTGTGATTTCAATCATTAACTTCCTAGCTATTATAAAGACATCCGTTTATGTGTTTATTTTTTTACATTTACCTAATCATATTTAAAAATTACTTTGATCGCTCACTGATTGCCACGTAAGTGATTAACAGAAATTAAAATATAACACCAAATAAATGAAGCGCAACCATTTATTTGTTAATCAATAATAAAATTTAATAAATTCTTTACTAGCCGATCAACCGTTTATTTGTTAATCAATAATAAAATTTAATAAATTCTTTACCAGCCGATACCTTTCAGCGTTCTCCAACCGTTGTATTAGCGACTGTGCTAGTTTTACTAATAATGGTTTCATGAAGAAAATTCCAGCTGTCAGCATGTAACAAAATCATTGGTTAGTATATTTTCGCACCTCCAAAAGGAATTCCGTCACATGGGTTTTTGTTCGATGTTATCCCCCATAACAATTGTTCCCTTTGTTTGTAAAATGTATATAATAGAATAGATATCGCCATGGTAGGAGGGCATTCGAGTGTGGAGGATTAGAATTAGGATTAAACAAAAGGAATATCGTTGTGTATCAAATCTCTCTTTGTACTTATTTTGTTGATGGTAATATGAAGACTTTGTTACTACTCATTGTAATTTAGTGTTGTAGCATTTCCAGTGCAACGTGAGCCACCCTATGAGCGTTGCCTCATTTCATTTTCTTTTAATTATTCATTTTGTGTTCTTAATTTTATATTTCAATTGTGTGCTCTATTTACATCGTTGAGTTGAGTGTGCATGGAATGAAACAAGGTTTTCTTTGGTAGTTTAACAATCTTTTGCTTAATCACTACAGAACCAGGCCACATAAGATCCTACTCAATATAATCACATGAACATCAATTAATGAAAGATTATAGCATTTGAATGAACTTTGATTCAGCTAACTCTATAATTTTGTGGTTAATTTATTTCATTGAAGGTGTGATAGCAACTACATGAATATCACTTAACTTGTTGATGAAAGAATTAACTGGAGATTCAAGTTATAAGAACACTTCAATCTGCATGAAGAGTGAAAGACTATGACTCATGGATTTACAATTACAATTCAAGTAATAGTTAGCTTAAGTGATTGAACTTTGTATTATAATTATTTTATATAAATTAGTAATTTCATTCAAAAGTGTGGTGTGAAGTAGTTTGTTGGCATTTCCTTATTAGGATAGGCTTTAATCATTTCCTTATTGCAGTATGTATTTTCATGAGAACATATTTTCAATAATCAAATCGGTAGACTAGGTACGAAGTACCTGTCACAATAGTAACCATAGATTGCATAATATTGTTGTGACCTATGTTTTAACAATTGCCAGTCATCTTGATCTCTAATTCAAGAGTCACTAGCCTCAGGAGGATTAATTTTGTGATTTTTTTGAAGTTGTTTTATATTTCACCAGCACATAGGTTTTATATTAGGCTCTGATCCCGCACATATTGTGTTTTCATCTCACAATCTTATGTCCTCGATTGATAATAAAATGTAACAGGAATTATACATATAATTTGACTGACAACTACCCCTTCCACCATTAAATTCAATCACATTCTTATTTCCAAGGGGGGCTCATCCTATATATTGGAAGGGAACTATGAGGGCCAATCTTCTCAGTGGTGTTATGATACTCCTCTATCATGGCTTGAGATGAGAAAAGGCTAGGTAAGATGAACCTGTTGATACGGCATGAGTTGATGCAACGCCTAAAAACATAAGGTTTTGGTAAAAGAATAGGTAGATGATTAGATAAGTATTTTTTTCTCATGACTATACTTTTTTGAGGTGAGTCAAACTTAGTGTAGCGGGTGGAGTCATACCCTAAACCCAGCTCATCTCGTCTTATCTTATATGGGCTCATCTTCATCACCTTGTCTCAACTCTTTTAGCTCAACTCGTTCACTCATTTCTCATATCATTCAAATTGTCTTGTCTTGCTACTTATCTTGGAAAACCCAAATTCTAGATAAGGTTAAGACAAAAACAATGTTAGTTTTCTGAGTCTTGCTTAGGCATGACTCCTACTACGCTATTTTCAAGTCAAATCTAAAAAGTGTAGTTATGAAGAAACACCTTCATTCTCTAATCTTCTACATGAACTTTAACCAAAAGTTTATTTGTTTAGGTGTTGTCTCCCCTAGTATTTTATCTCATCTCACTCAACTCAACTCATCTCAGTCATCTTGTCTTGTATCCCTAAGAGAGACTGGAATTCTTGGGCAACACTATCTAAGAATATATATTAGAGGATGTTTATTGTCTCATCTTGCTACTTATTTTAGAAACCCCATATTCTTGAGAGGGTCAAAATGGAAATGTTCTTTGGTTCGCCTAGTTTCTCTTGGACATGACAACCGGAGGAAAACACATGTCTTAGTATAAAATATATTTTATTTATTAATTCCAAGTGATAATTATGATGATGACCTGCTCGCTTATTTATACACTTAATATTTAGAGTTGTGACTCTTCATAAGGAGAAAACTTGTTATAATAGTTTACACTAGTTATTTATTTAGATTAATTTCCTACAATTAACCTATGACCTAATTTGAGTATATTACAAGTCATCCCCTCCGGAAATGCTTCATCCTCAAATCATTGGTAAAGATGAGTGTCTAGATCTGGATTCGTCATTATCCTAGGTAGCTTCATTATATTCAGATTTTTTCTTCCATTCTATAAGGTATTCATTGACATCTCTGAATGAAGGACCAAGTGACCTAGGAATTCCATTTTTTCCCTTCCAAAACTGCATTTTGATTTTTCTGCATAGAATTTTTATTCTAATACTTTTAACACTATTTCTATGTGCTTGAGGTGCAAGCTCCAATTTTTATTGTGGATTGATATATCATCAAAAACACAAGAGCAAACTTCCATAGGAATGTGCAAAATAAATAAGTCATTGCTACCTGAAAAGTAGTCGGGGCATTGAATAGTCCAAAATTGATTTGTAAATTTCCATGGATATTTCACTTGAATAGTTCATCACAACAGATCCAATAAAATACTAAAATCTTTACTATTAAGGTTATTTTCCCTTTAGATCTCTTGAATATTTAGTTATTGATTTTTTTCTTATGCATGAAATAGATAAAATGCGGAAAATAGAGAATAGTAAAATACAATCATACCATCCACAAATAAACACAAGATATGACCTGGGAAACCCAATACGAGAGAACAACCAGCGAGAAGGTGAAGGCGTTCTTCTCTCTTTTCTCTGGTATAAAAATGATGCAAGTACAAAGAAAGAGACACTCTCTGTGGAGTTGTCTTTGACTTATGGCTTGTATGGATGCTACATAATCTCTCCTCCTTTGTTATGCTCACATAATACCACTCTATGGTGTTCTTCTCATCCATGGAACCCCCTTCTCCTCCTAGTATCCTGATATTTAACATAGCCTGATAGCCATATAGGGGTAGGGTTTTGACTTCCTCAACCTTCAATTGTGATAAGGTTTTGTACCTTCTAGAATTTTCTTAGAAAATACACTACATGGCTATCCCCACATGTCTAAGTAATGGAGGTTAGTGTGGAATCCACTTGCACCATGGTGATCAATATGGCAGGCCAACTTGCGGGAGGCATAACTTTCTCATACGAACTATGATTGACGAACGATATGCACCATTGGAAATGTATCAGTGTGTATAATATATAATATTCCTCCATAGTAAGGTTTTGACAAAAAAAGTGTCGTTTGATACCTTAAAATTGCTCCAAAATATTTCAAACAATTTTTTGGATCCAAATTTCCAAATTTTGACCAGCCATTGAAATGGCCCTACAAGTTATTCCTCCAATTTTCCGACCATTAAGTACTGACATAGATGAAAAATAATATAATGATCCAATCCAAATAATACTTTCCCATTTAGGGAGGCTTTTGGTCCCCAAAATATTTACTGAATGAGGTGAGGAAATTTTTCCTCTACCTTCTCCCTCGACTACAACTTTGTTTTTCCTGGAAGTTTTCCTTTCAACCCAATCTGCCAAAGGTCATGGTGCCCTTGTATTGTAGTTCTAGACCGCTTCTGCAAAACTGTGTCCTCTACCAACTCTGCCTGAGCATATGGTGTTAAGTCCTCTATGGAAGTTAGGACCTATTCCTCCTCTTTATCCAACATGGAAGGCTCATACAGTTTGAGATTCTCCACATTGACTACTGAGTAAATGTGCATGTATGGGGGTAGATTGAGTGTGTAGGCATTATCTCCCACCTTTTCCAATACCTCAAAAGGACCATATCATAAAGATTTTATATTCTTACCAGGACCATGTAGTCTTTCCTTATTCATTTGTAACCATACTCTATCTCCCACTCTAAATGTTCTCTCTATTATGTGTTGGTCATGTCTAGCCTTGTACTTTTCCTGTGACTTATTCAGTGTCTCTTGTATTTGCAGATGGATCTTCCTAATTGTTGGGACTCAGAAATGTCATATTTTCATCCACCTTTCCCTTCACTATTCCTTACATTTCATCGCCCCATTAACCCTTCATCATACCATTTTCATAAATACATTTGGGTTTCACATCATTATTTTCCACTTTATTCATTTTCTGCATTTAGTATTAAAAGTGTAGATTTATGATTAAATATTGGAAAATATACATGTTTTCCTTATATATCTCAATTATGTGTGAGCTTTGTAATGTGTAGGAATATGTGGATGATTAATTCAAAGACTTCTCGAATATCTCTTCCATCATTCCAAGGAGATAATTATTCAAGCCTCTCTCTTCAAGGAGAAGATCATGGAGATTTAATTTAGAATATGCTTATCTAAGATATATGAGAGAAATGTGTGAGAATTTAAAGGGATCATATCTTTAATAATGGGAAAGTAGTTGAAAGTGGTTGAGAGAATAGTGGATCTGCAATTAAGAGATGGTTATCTTCTTCATGTATATAAGAAAGTGCTCTCTCTTCATGAGAATTCAATTGGGATTTGAATTTTAATTAGGATTGAAGCAGGTTTTGGAATTGAAGTCTTATGTCGAGGAGAAGGAATTCTTAGCTTTGTTATTCTTTTCATGTTTTGTCATTGATTATTGTAATATGATTTGAGATTGATATATTGTATGAGCTCATTGTTGGTAACTCTTCACATATTTGTGTATTTCCCTTAGGCAATTTCATGCTTTCCCTAGTTAGTGTTTCAATGCTTTCTTAGATCGGTTTGATTTATTAACATAGATTAGATTAGATTAGTTCTATGGAGTCCACATACTCTGATTACATGTGCTTAAATGGAATCCTAAGTACCCGGGTTGACAATTAAATGGTTGGGCAAGTACTACAAAGTTATTATAACGACATATATTTAGCCTAACATTTTAGCGCCGTTATGAGAGGCACCGAGAGATTGAGAATGTCAGAGAGAGGCTGGGATGAGTCCTAGCAATGGAAGGGATTAGAAAGGTCCTGTTCTGAATTTCAATTTACACCAAGTGTGTTAATTGACAGGGCTTAAGGAGTCCACAGCAATGGAAGGGATTAGAAAGGTCCTACGTTCTCATAGATTTAATTCTGTAATTGTGTTAGCCAGAGACTGGGCTTAGGGTTCCTGCTTAATGGAAGGTATTAGAAGGTCTTGTTCTCCGTAGATTTCAATTTACGCAAGTGTGTTGAAATTGACAGGCTTAAAGGTCCACAGCAATGGAAGGGATTAGGATCACGTTCTCTGTAGATTTCAATTGCAAGTGTGTTAATAGTCAGAAAAAGGGCTTAAAGGTCCCCTTCTTAATGGAAGGGATTAGGGATTACGATACTCTGTAGATTTCAATTCTGCACCAAGTGTGTTGAAGTGGCTCAAGGCTTAAAGGTCCCATGCGTGTGGAGGAGTTAAGAAGGTCCTGTTCTGCAGCTAGTTTCAATTCTACAAAGCATGCTAATCGAGGCTGAGTTGGGGTCACTGCGTAATGGAATGGATTAAAAAGGTCATGTTCTGTTAGGGAGATAGATAGCTTTCAATGTGTGTTAATCATTTTCAATTAGCAATGGGTTCTCTGCTATTTGTGAAAAGTGTTTTTGTGATTTGACAAGTGTGATTTTTCAGATTTTTTTTTGATTTGGTTGTTGTAAGAATCCCTTCTTCTTTTGGTATGGTTTAACTAGCAATTATAAGCTTGGAGCGACTCACTTTCCGGATCCTTGCAGACGTCGGGATTTCCTCTTCTTTGGAAGAGAAGATCTTGATAGCATCTGAGAGCTTAATTACTCCGCCATAAATAGACAATGAATCAACACATGAAAATGCAAGCAAGAGGAGGAGAAGGACAATGAGGGCTGCGGCATGATGTGAGTGAGACAAATTACGGCTACGAGAGCCTCATCGAACAATGGTTTCAAAGCCCGGGTACCCGGTTAAAAGTCATTTAGTTTTCTTTTCTCTTTTGATAATTTAGAGTTCAGCAGTTTTCCAATTATCTTTTGTATATTCATGCATATTCCCGATTATCATTTGTGAAATTGGAGAAAACATATGCATACTACTAATGCGATGTATGGCTTCAACGGAAATTTGATTACACGTAACTTGTTTCTAATTTCTAATTAGTTTAGAATAGGTAGGCTTTCATTTTGAGTTTCAATTTATTTTCCGTTTTTTTTTTTTTTTTTAGAAATAATTATGCTCTCCTCCGCACTTAGTGCGACCGCGAGGATCAGAGAAAGTAGGGATGACTAATGAAAATGTTTTTTTTTTAGGAGTATAATGATGCCTAAATGCTCCATTTACAAAAAGAAAAATTATGAATAAAAATGTGATCTTTGAAATGATGGGCTGTAGCGGTATTTGGTACATGCTTGGCGGTGAAACTTGAATGTCATTGTCCCACTTCCGTTCTTTATCATAAATTTACAAAATAAAATTTCTAAAGTTTAGAAAACACAAAAGAAAAAAAAATATATATATATATCTTTGAAAGCTTGATCCTTGTGCTATATGTTGGCTCTTGTCCTTATATGCTAAAAACAGAATTTTGCATAATCAAATTGTATTTCGACTTTGTTTTATAATTGGTTTGCATGCTTTTGTCTTTGCCCCTCATCCTATCAATGCATGGAAATTAACTCTGCAAACAAAATAATAAATAGTTCAAAAATTTACGTTTTACCGAATTAAAAGTGTTTTGGGAATAATGCACATAAAGAAATTTTTTTTTTATCAAAGCATCCAGCAGTTAAATGATTTCCTCGCTAGTATTCATCCATGCAATTTGAAACTTACCGCAAATCACAACTTGAACTCGAACTACTTGAATAAAACAAAACCAAAATTTAAAAGCGGTTCATAATCCTCATGTTTGATTCGAATTTATTTACTGTTCAGAAATTTATTTTACATTAAGTTTTAGATCTTTGAAACACCGTTGTAGCTTATCTTTGAAAACACCGGTACATAGCATAAAATTTGGAAACACAGTCTTGAAGTATATGTTAGGCCTTGTTAGTAGTAGATGTTGAAACACAGTACATGTAGAATGTTGAAACAAATTTGTAGCTTATCTTTGAGAAACACCGACTGTAGCATAAAGAACAAGTCATCTTGAGTATATCTTGAAACAACATTGTAGTAGATCTTGTTTCACAGTATGCTTGAATCTTGAAACACCGTATCTTTGAAACACCGGCCTGTAGCATAAGCTGAAACACGAGTCTTGAGTATATCTTTGGCTCTTTGTTGTAGCAGTCTTTGGCTCTTGCTATAGTAGATCTTTGAAATTTCTGGTGTAGCGGAATCTTTGGCTTCTGTTATGTATATCTTTGAAACATTGAATTTTTTTTTTTTTACATCTTTACATTACAGTGGTTAGTGTCTTCCTAGTTTGGTTTATTTCTAGTTTTGAGTTGCATCAATACCGCCTTGTCCTCCATCTTTATCACAGCAACCTGGAAATCAACTTTCCAACAAAACAATCAAAGAGAAAAACCTTGTTGCAATTTGAATTTATATGTCGAATAATGCACATAATAAAATGAAAAATAAAAGATAAATAGATTACAACAGGTTTATCAAAAACATGGCTATGAGATTAATTTACAACAATTGTCTTGGCATGAAGACACAAATGAGGAGGGATATGGCTTGTTTCGTCCAACATTCACCGCGAGAATCCGTTACATTTTTTTTTTGAAAAACGAAATAAAATTTAGTTAAGTATGCATGTCTTCATAAGAATTTCAAGGGTCTAGTTGGAGTTTTTCTTGTCTAAAATCCATGGATTGTTATGTTCACTCGTATATTTCAAGCCTGATTGTTATTATTAGAATTGTTTTAATAATACGTGCTATGTTTCCGAGATGGTGATTCTTGGTGACACGTTGCATCTTGGGTTATGTTTCTACCTTTAAAAATCCTTGTTTTGTTAGAAGATCTAGTAAAATCCGGAAGCCTGCCTTTTCATTTTCTAGAACTCCTCTCATAATGTGGATCAGAACGCAAAAAACCGTTATAACAAATAAGTGAAAATAAGCGAGAAACTCGATTTGAAATTACCCCGTCAATGCGTCCATTTCTTGAGCCAGGTCAACCGGGTGCAATTTTAGAACAAGCTTGGTGGCGAATTTCAAAATCGGGACCGCGAGGGTTTTGTGCAGAAGGGTCTCTTGTAGCTGACTCGCGAGCGATTTTGAAAATTCTTCTTGGTTTAAGAGAAGTTTTGATTTTTTGGAACATGAAAATGCTCAATTTAGGGATGGACGGTTTTTAACAACGGTCAAACTCATACTCAGTTGGAAGAAATGGCAGATTTCTTTATGGGCAGGAGCCTGATTTGCAGATTTGGTATGGGTGGAGGCTTGAGCCATGACGAAATCGAACAACCAAGGAGGGCCAAAACAATAAAATTTGAGTGATCTATTTATATTCTTGGAATTTCTGATTAAAGTGTTTTTGCAGGCATTGTATTACAAGATCGCATTGTTGGATCTGGGGAGAATTCAAGCTTTGTTGTTTTATTATCTAATGATGTGCTAAGGGGTCTCAGGGTTGTCGTTTCATTCATTGTGCTGTGCATAATTTTGCCAAGAAATGATTCAAATATTGAAATTTCTGGCTTCTACTACTTCAGGGAACTCTGTAGCTATATGGTTACTTTTTGGGATGGCATCTCATGATAGCAAAAGTAAGGCTAGTGCAATTGAGATCCTCACAAAGAAAATTTCACAATTTTCCTCTCAAGTTGTGCAGGCTGACACTGAAGAAAATGGCAGTATGGTTATTAATTGATTAGAAGTGCATACGTGTCTATAAATGCAGAATAGTATTTAGGGCCGATCTTTGAAACAGCGGAAGCTGTCCAAAATTATTTGTTGAGCCGATCTTTGAAACCACGAGGCTGCTACGGTCAGAGGGCGCATCTTTGAAACTCCTTGAAGAAGGCTGCTACATAGTTAGAGGGATCACGGAATCTTGGCTCTGAAGCTATCACTTTCGGTTAAGTGTAGATCTTTGAAACCATGAGGGAGACGCTCTGATACTGAAACCACGAACTTCTGAGGATAGCGATCAAGGGTTGAAGCCACGGTGAAGCATAATTCACTATCGGTATACAGGAATTCTCGCTGGTACACAATCTAGACTAAGTGGCTATGGAGTGATTGCTCAAAGTTGATGATATCAAGAAGCTGGGGATATAGAAGCCTTGACAAAGTATCTCTTTCTTGGCCCTCAAGATGCTATAGAAGAAGCACTAGCGAGTTATTAAGGATTCTTTTAAGTGAATCACGAGATACTTGGTATGGAATTTCTTTGTTAGGTAATCAATCATTGGATTCTTGACATTATGCTTGGGTACCTAGGGGATCAAGATCTGATGCAATGAGAGCTTTTGGAAGATCTTTTCTGTTGAGACCACATTATTGAAAATCTTTCAAGAGCACTTGCATTTGTGTGACGTTGAAGACATGTTGAACAGGGATAAAGGCAGATGGAAAAGTCTCAGTAGACTTGGGCTTTGCACTTTCACGATAGTCAGATTAGTTGAATGCTTTGGATAGTTTTATACATTTGCTCTTATCACAAGTGGCATTAGACGTGAATTTTATTTGTTTGCCTTTAGCATAATTTTGTTTCCTTTTGGTATTATATAAATAAAGCGAAACACTAGAAATTATAAAAGCTATAAAAATTATAAAACTCAAACAATGCAAATGGATCTTCCCACTTCATGGAACATTATTGGAATTATGTTTTTGTATTTAGCGATAATTCCTTGAGTTACTTAGAAGCGAGGTTTTGACAAGGGAGGTTGCCTACGGCAACAGGTAAAAAACACATTTCATTTTTTGGCATTTGTACTCATTCCGGCATTTTATGTTTTTCAATGATCTCACTATTTCGCTGCGGGTTTAGTACTAACATTTTACAGGTTTTTACAGGTTCAAAGATGATTACGTTTGTTGTTGCTGTGATTTTTTTCAAGAATCACAAACTTTAACAAACATGCTTTGATCAAAAGCTTGACAGAGCTGTTACTCATCATACATCCTTGGCTAACTAGCACATTACACAGAAACCTTTCATAAACCATTTGCGTCATGCATGTTTATCCCTATTTTTCCTTCAAATGCGCATTAAGTCATCCATGTCTGAACCTATGTGCCATCACCTTATCAGTCAGGACTTTACACATGCCTATTTTTCTCTGAAGCGCATACATTCCTTTATCCCTTTTTAGTTCATTTTTCGCCTTCTTTTTCTCTTCTACTTTGCCTTACAAATAAAACCATTCAGTTCACTTTCCATGATTACATTCCCTCATTTTTCCTCGCCATGCTGATACACCTTGTTTGCTCATGAGTTCTTTCCATTGATAGTCCCACCAAATCTTTTTGTACAAACTTGCATTAACTGATGTGGGATTCCTTAAAGCCCTGCTTTTCAACAAGTCTTTCTCCATCAACCTCAACACCTTATCAAGGATATAGACTAGAGTCCATTTGGGTACCTAGAGGCTTGCATGCCTTAATGGCAAGGATTCTCTCGGCCGACAATCGTAGGAATACATCAATGTCCCTTGATCTTTGGATCTTGCAAGTGGCTCGACATCGACTCATCTATTCGCGCCATGAGATGTACTTGGGTACCTTGGCACTCGTGGCATCAATGGTGAGTTTGCCTCGCGTTGGTTAATGGCATTCATCAATGGTCGGTAATCGATGATTTCTTTTCATGCCGACATCGACACATTTATTAGCATGACTAGATTTGTACCATTGGGTTTTGTAGCGGTGAAGACTATACACTTTTCATGACTCCTCGGCGATTCTGGCGGCATGATTTCAGATCTATGAGAACTAGAAGCGGTTCCACATTTCATACTTTCTCTTTTCCATGCTTCGTCAGCACCAGTTCAGATTCCTCAACTACACATTCTCTGATTAAGTACGTTGGCCCGGTCGTTGTAGTTCGACCGTTGTTGTGACAACAGTCTCTGTTGTGGCAGTTGTAGTAGTTCCCGCGGTTGCAGTTGCAGTAGTGCTGCTACGGTAGCAGTCACCTTTCACATTATCCTACAGCAGTGCCATCTTTTATGTTACAGCAACAACGCCATTCACGGCTACATCTTCATGATCCTGCACCGGTGACATCTTCCATATTCTACCAGTCCCAGTCACATATTCTTTGCTCCAGTTGTAGCTACAACACCAGTCACATCTTATATGATCCAGCAGCCGCAAAAACTACATTCCTATTACATAGTTCATCTAATTTTTGGGTAAGTGAAGGTATGTTGTTTCTAGCTTTAATCATGATATTCCTTCTATGTTGACTTGAATATTTTGGAAAATTCCTCGCCACACTCCATTTCCTTTTCCTTCGAGCCACCATGATGTTGCATGTGGGGACATGCAACCGATTCAGTTGGGGGGAACTATATTCATAACCACACCACATTTTTCCACTATCATCAGTCAATTTTCATCCCATTTTCACATCCTCAAAAATTTCTTTTCCAAAGATCCCCTGATATACTTTACTTTACGCATTGACCTACACCTTGGCATGATTCATAAAGATAGAAAAGGCTTTCTTATACTTTCGATTGATGATTTTTATGCACATTGATAGCTTATCTTTTCTAGTGAATATATGGGAAAATTATTATCATATGACAAGAGAAAAATAATGAGAAATGAATGTTATTGCTTGTTAAAGAACCAACATTCTTATATTCATGGTTGTTACACAAGAACCAACCATGGGAAAATAGAATTTGTTGAGGAAACTAAAACGTATGGGAAAATTATTATCATAACTTATGAACAAATAGCGAAATGAATGTTGTTAACACAGAACCAACATCTTATATTAAATGGATTTGTTACACGAGACAACCATGAGGAAGTGCTAAAATTTGTTACTCATGAGCCATTACTCATGTCTCCCACATATCACAGAACATTCATTATTAAAATTACATCATCAATCAAAACCAAAGGTTCGAGATGCCAAAAGGTTCTTGAGAAGATCAAGCATGGTTGCATGAGGACATGCAACAAGTTAAGTGGGGGGCATGTTGGGACTTCAGAGAAATGTCATATTTTCATCCAACTTTCCCTTCACTATTCCTTACATTTCATAGCCCCATTAACCCTTCATCATACCATTTCATGAAATACATTTGGGTTTCACATCATTATTTTCCACTTTATTCATTTTAGTATTAAAGTGAATTTATGATTAAATATTAGAAAATATACATGTTTTCATGTATATCTCAATTATGTGTGTGACTTTGTAATGTGAGGAATATGTGGATGATTAATTCAAAGACTTCTCGAATATCTCTTCCATCATTCCAAAGGGAGATAATTATTCAAGCCTCTCTTCAAGGGAGAAGATCATGGAAATTTGGTTAGAATATCTTATCTAAGATATATGAGAGATATGTGAGGATTTGAAGGGATCATATCTTGTAATAATGGGAAAAGTAGTTGAGAGTGGTTGAGAGAATAGTGGATGCGCAGTGTAGAGATGGTTATCTTCTTCATGTATATAAAGAGAGTGCTCTCTCTTCATGAGAATTCAATTAGGATTCAATTTTAATTAGGATTGAAGCTTGAGTTTTAGGTGGAGTCTTGTAATTGGGAGAAGGGAATTCTTAGCTTTGTTATTCTTTCATGTTTTGTTATTTGACTATTGCAATATGATTTGAGATTGATATGTTGTATGAGCTCATTGTTGTTAACTCTTCACATGTTGTATTTCCCTTAGGCAATTTCATGCTTTCCTAGTTATTGTTTCAATGCTTTCTTATATCGGTTTGATTGCGACAACATAGATTAGATTAAGATTAATTTCTACTTAGGTCCCACTGCATGCTCTGATCATTAGTAGCCCCGTCCCGGTCATTACTTGGGTTGACAATTAAATAGTTAGGCAAGAGGTACTAGATTAGTTCTACTTCAGTCCTGCATATACAGTGCGTGTGCTTCGTCAGTCTACGTACCCCGGGTTGACAATTAAATAGTTGGGCAAGTACTATAACGACATATATTTCGCCTAACACTAATCTTATCAAAAAAAAATTCTACTGTTAATGCATCTCTTGTGAGATTCTCCCTCACTCCTCATTGTTTTCCATATACAACATCTAAGGGTGAAGGTGGAAAATACCAAAAGCAAGTTTCAAAAGGTGACTTACCAATAGAAGTGTGGACTGATCTGTTATAAGAGTGTTGTATATAGATCAAATTTTAATCCTAGGTCTTCAGAGGCTTTTTATTGTAACCTATCAAAAGTTGCACCAAAGTCCTGTTGAATACTTGTGTCTTCCCATTTGTCTATGAATGGAATGGTGTAGACCTCTTCAACATAATGTTCATCTTCTCCCACAATGTATTCAAAATGCATTGAGAAATATGGTATCCCTATTTGAGATGATGCTCCTTGGTATCTCAAAGTGCACCCGGACATGTTCAAAGAAATTATTAGTTGTTTCTTGTTCGTTGATGGTCTTTTTACTAGGCATGAGAATGCACATCTTGTTGAACTTGTCAGCTACCACAAATAAATAGTCATGTCCCTTTCAGGTTGTTGGTAACCCTCCCACAAAATCCATGGAAATGCTTTCCCAAGGTCGAGTGGGTACAGGTAAGGGATGTTATAGACCTTGCTTCCTATTTTTGGGATTACTAGTAAAAAAAAGTATACATCCTCTAATATAATGTGCTACATCTTCTTGCATTCTAGGCCAATACACATATCTCTATAATTTGGCGACTGTCTTCCCAACACCAAAATGTCATGCAACCTTGGAGGTGTGAGCCTCTCTCATAAGCTGCAATCATTCACCTTTAGGAACACAGAGCTTGTCGAGCTTCTAGAGTAATACATTATGGAGATGATAGTCAACCTTGACATCACCTTATTCTATATGAATTTGTCCATGCAGCTACCAAAACACCTCCTTGAATTCCTCATCTTCTTTGTATTCCTCTTTGTATGCATCATGGGTAAAAGGATCCATGTGCATCAAAGTTCCCAAAGTTGTAATATTGGATGTGGGTGGTCGTGAAATCATGTTTGCCAAATTATTTGTGCTACCCTTCTTATACTTATGACCAAATGAAATTGTTGTAAAAACCCCATCCACTTGTAATGCCTTGTTTGTTGTAGCTTACGATGGTCCTTCAAATACTGTAGTGGCTAGTGATATGTGTGGATGATTGTCTCATTTTCCATCATATAGTGCTTCCACTTTTTGATATCTTGTACCAAGGCATAGAGCTCCTTTTCATTGGTAGGATAGTTGAAAACCACCATGTGAAATAATTCATAATGATAGCATATGAGCTGCCAGTAGTTGGTGCTTCTTTAGAGTCTCTTACACCTACATAATATGTGAGAGGTGTTCCTCCTAGGTAGCACTATAAACTAATATATCATCAAATTAGACAATAACAAATGAATCTAGATAAGGGCATAAAACATCTTTCATTAGTCTCATAAATGTAATCGGTGCATTGCATAAATCGAATGGCATAACCAACCACTCATACAAACCTTGCCTTTTCATGAAGACAACCTTTTAGGTATCTTCTTCTTTGAATCGTACCTAGTGATATACTAATTTCAAATCCAACTTAATGAAGTACTTGAAATGTTGTAGTTGGTCCAACATATCATCGATCCTTGGAAAAGGGTACAGATTCTTCAATGTAATCTTGTTCAATTCCCTGTAATTGATACACATTCTCCAAGTCCCATCTTTCTTGGGCACAATTATGATGGGTGACCCACAATGTGAGGTACTTGGTCGAATCACAGCCTGCTCCAAAAATTGATGCAACTGCTTTTTTACTTCATTTACTTCCAAAACAAACTGTCTATACAACCCAATATTCGACAATGACGAGTCTAGAAACAACTATATTTCATGCTCCACTTCCCTCTTGGGTGGTAGCCCTTTAGGATCCTTGAACACTCCTCTGTGTTCCTGTAGAAACTCCTCCAACTGATGTTTCTTCTCTTTAGTACACCCCTCTAGGGATTTCTTCTCTCTCTTTGAATCATCATCAGACTGATTTTCTCTGTAGAAAAGAAAAACATATTTCTTACTAGAACTAATCAACTTCTTTGCTTGGTTGGCACTTACTAGTGAGATCATTGACTTTAATTTATGTGCATTTATGATGTAGAACTTCCCATCCTTAATTAGTCGGTATTGGTTGTTTCTCTGCATGAAGATTTCATCCCTCGTATACATGTAAAGGATTTCAAACACTACTCCACATACATCAAGGGGTGCTACATCCAATTCCACTTCATCAATAAAATCAACACTTATATAAAATTTAATCTTACACTGTTCCATTACCTTTATCTCTGCATCATTTTTTACCCAACCCAATGGATAGGGGATAGGATGATCATGAACCTCCAATCCAATCTTGTTGACCAGATACAATTCTATGAGATTAGCCTATGAACTAGAGTCGAACAGAGCATGTATCTTGGTCTTCTTGACCTAAATCTTAGTGTAGAAGAGTTTGGTCATATCCTTCTCTTCCTGGTGATGAAAGCTACTCAGATTCACCTCATTCTACACAAATGTGAAAACAATATTTTCATCCACATCTGAGCTAATTTCAACTTGATTTATTGAATCTATGGCTAGACGGTTCTTTTTCTTTCCGTCCTTCTTATGGTTTTTTGGGTTTTGTCTGGATGTAGTTTCCAACGTTTTTCCTCAATGGGACCATCAATGTTGCATTGATTTCAATAGTTTTTGGGATATTTTCACTGATGTGTGGTGGATATTGTATTCTTATATTTTCCCCCCCTTTCCACTTCTTTTTCCCCTCCTTGGAATATTCTTGGTGCTCTTTCTTCTTCGAACCACTTGGTTTCCTCTTCTTTTGGCCTATGTTTCAAAACTCAGTGGTGTACTCCCATACACTATTCCTCTGCCTCTGCCTGAATTAGTTCCATTGGATCCATTATTCTTATATGTTAGAAAAACAGGACCGCAGAGCAATAAAATAAAACAAATGCAAAAACAAAACACAGAAGACACACAATACAAGAGAGACACAGATTTACGTGGTTCACCGAGTGTGGGCTACGTCCACCAGAGAAATTGCTAGGTCCTTCCTTTATTATTATCCAACAAATGAACGGATACAACCTACAGCAAAACTCGTTGTAACTTCCTCTTCTTTCTCTCACAGTCTCCTCTCTCAGAATACAATCTTCACCATCAACCATAGCCGCAATACATTTCCCTCATAAAAGAGGGTTGCCTTCTAGGGAAAAAAACCCTAACATAATCTCTACCGTTTGATATGCG
>SNQJ01S0145970.1:0-11413 GCA_010110895.2 Picea sitchensis
AGTTTTAATCTAAACTCGCAAAAATCAAATGTAGAGTGATTATTCTAGCAATAATAATAAGGAAAATGAAAGTACTACATTAATCCTTTTGGTTTATTTTCTTAACTGTAAGCACTCGTGAAATCAAACATTAAACTACCTTATTAACAACAAATACTAGATAGCAGAAAATGTTTTATATAGAGAAAACTTCTATATTTAGTAGACTAGCGAAATCAAATAACAGGCTAACCTGTTACTGCATCCAATGTCTGTTCGTTGTTGAATACCCAACCACTTTTATCTGATGAAGTAAACCTGCTACAGATCCTGGGACTACCCCTAATAAATGAGGAACGATAATGCTGGAGATTGAATTATAACAACAGAACATTGAATAGATACAGTTACAGTAATCATATGATTTGCAAATTGCTACGAAGAGATAAATCTTCCTGTAAGAACTTGCATGCAGACATTCAACATAAACTAGAGATGAATCTACTAATTTAAGTTGGATAGATTATCACTGTGTGTTTTTTTTTGAAACAGGAAATATGGACAGCATATATAAATCAAATGATATCAAATCGCAATAAACTATGCCGACAAAAGCAATCATAAAATCTATTATCAAATTGAAATAAACATAACTTGAATGAAAACATCATATAGAAAAGCTAAAGATATAACGTGCATCATATTCCATTCAAGTCTGTGATAAAAACGTCCATACTCTTGCCCCAGGCTGAGATGCCCAAATGTTTACAAAATGATGTGTTTATATAGGTTTCAGGAAACATAACTGTTTCCTATTGATAAGATCAAATTTGTTTCAAAAATATGGGGGATGCAACCACCCTAATTTCACTAGATATTAGAGCACTAATAACAGTCTAATTCTGTTCATTCAAAATACAAAATTGATATGGTTGGGAGACCCCAAAAGTGTCTCATATCATCTTTGGAATCACAGGCTCCTTAATTTTCCTGAAAACAAATGAAAATGAGAAGATCTGAGATATGTTTTCAAGTATCAAATCAAACAATTCGAATTTTTCTTAACTGCATACAGGATCTTGCGATTATGTAGCTAGTTATAATAACAAACAAAATCTGATTCTATTTAATAATCAAAACGAACTAAAAAAATCAGCTTTGTTTAACAACCAAATAGTCTAACTAAGGAATGAAAAACAGACATGCTATTCATTCAAAAGATCTTATCTTTGACCATACAATCAAATCGCATCATAAAAATTTGGAGTTAACGATGGCTGTATCTACTTCTACGTTCTTAAAAATCACATGTCCTGTAGTTTTCAAACGCTTCTCTTTCCCTTCTGACTCAAGTCTCAAGTTTTTTAACAGAGTCATTTAGGATACGTAGCTTGCCCATGAGGCTGTTTAGTAGCTTTTGGGACAGGTTCAAGGTTGTTGTAGGATGCTAAGGCACAGGCCTGAGTAGGTAAGAAAACGTTTCAACAATTGCGAGTAGACAAAAACGCTCACCTCAACCACAAATAAATTCTAAGATTTTGACCTCTAAAGGACGAGCTGTATCTCTGGAACGATCCAATTTCTGGGAAAACTGCCCATGAGGAAGGTAAAAGGGCTCATTTTGGTTCTGTGTTTTCAAGGGTTTGATCTAATTCAAAACCGTTTTCTCATAATAGCTCTTGCAAAAACGTGTCTCTAGCAGGCAATTACGGGGTTGACCAAACTGTAACAAGAGCGACTCAAAACACTTGGGGGTTTAGATGACAAAAGTAGAAGAGGTAAGTCTGAGTGGATATAAAAATAAAAAAATACAGAGGGCCTGTTAACTCATCATGCCAGCCAACCATTCCTTTCCAAATCCTCCCTGGCGTTATCATATGAGAATAGGGTTTGGATGCCATTCGGTTCGACCCTTACCACTGGAGCCATACCGAATGGATGGGTAATCAACACGGAACACACAGGTAGGGTTTGCAAAAATGAAACAGAGCCATAGCCCCGAGCCTTATCAATACATGATGTGATGATTCAAACGGTAGGCAAAGTGTTAATCACAACGCGTGTGAGCAAATTCATGAAGCCCGAGACCATGCTAAGGAGTAATGGCACCCTGTGCATCATATGCCACCTTGGCATTGAGTACATGCCAGGACCAAAAAAAACATAGTGAGCACATCAAAGTTTGATTGCAAAGTTAGGTAGGTTTACAAAATCAAATAGTTCAAGTTTTATGAAAGAAATATAATCAAACATCAAACCAAAATCAATATAAAACAATCGAATATCAAATGGAGGGGGTCTTTGGTTCATATAACCACAAATCTCTTAGGCATGCTCTGAATCGAAAGGGTCACAAACAAGGAGAGCAACATGCTCATAGTAAGAAACCATAATTCTTTAATAAACCACATGTTTTTAATGAAATTTTAAGACAAAAGTGTAACGATAGTTGCAAGTTTTCATGCTTTCAATCATGAAAACAAAGCACGAATAGATGGTAGGTAAAATGCGACGATTTACAACTGTCGTTTAGATAAACGCTTATGAAGAATAATAAAATTTCATAGACCGTGTGTAGGCAACGTATACAAAAAAATAATAATTATATAATTGCTGCCAACAAATCCCTGTGTCTATTTCTTATGTGTGTGATTGTTATTTATCATTGTGAATTGTGTTTTCCGCACTAACAATTCCAACAAATTATGATCCTTCCATCCTTGCTTCATAAATACAAGTAACTTCATTTGACCCATCTTTTATGTTCTTTATTATTAAAAAAACTAATAAAATTTTCCTATATTTGATGTCAACATGATCTTGATTAGATGGTTAAGTGGTGATGGTGACAATTCCCCTTGAAAGTTGAAATTCCCTACATAAATGGTTTGCCCCTTGTGGGTTGTCTCTCCCATGCATGAGAGCCATTTCAAACGGTTGGGGTGAGGTGTAAGTCTTGTGTAACTTCAACATGGTAATGTTACAAAGTTTTTATCAATTTACATTTTTTGAAGTAGTGCACAAATCTTGATACATGGGTTTTGAGGGCAAAAAAACAATATAAACTCAAATTAACTATCTTCATGCATACTCGACATGCCACATTGAAAATTTTGAAAAAAATCAAGTTATAACCAAAAATCAATTGTTGAAAGATCACACAAGCAAATTTACAAATAAATATGAAAAAATAAGATGACTCCATGACATGCAAGGAAAATTTCATTAGCAAAAGTAAAGTGAAACTCATTTCGGACAAAAACCCATGTGGCAGAATTTTCTAGTGCAGAAATTTGTACGTGGATCCTATAAAATCATGGTAAGGGGGCATATTAAAAATTATATTCTAAGGTGACTTTGGAAGGAAAATGTTTGTTTAAAGGGTCACCTCTTTTATTCCAACCATGGTAAAAGAACGAAATCAAATATTATAAAATAAATATGAATTAAAAGTAAAGAGGTGAGTGGAACATGATGTCATGATCCACCATTTACCTTTTTCTAGTCTTATTTTAGCCCCCCCTCGAATGAAGAAACCATTGAATATTATAAAAGAAAAGAGTCTCACTTTATGGTTAAAGTGGATAAAGGGGGCGCTTTGTTTACAGCCCACATAAGATTGAAGAGGGGGGCGGACTTGGTTATAAAGTCAGTTTCCATCTTAAAGGAGCCACCTACTTGATAATAAAATGTAGCGAACTTATACAGCCGTGAGTCCCCAAGCACAACCACAAATAAAAAGGGGTCGACCCTTTTCTTATCCAAACATTGTATTAGATTCGTGGAACATGGTGAAGCATATTTCGAGGCGGTCCACGAATTAAAATCGTAAAGGTATAAATTATGTTAAAATCGTAAAGGTATAAATTATGTTTAAATTATGATGGGGCCCTTTCACATAGTCCAAGTCACTTTATTGGTTTAAACCACTATCTAACTCAGCCATGGATCCATGTCATTAGTGGGGAAATATATGAGGGGATTAGTCATAGGAAAATGGACGTTAAGTAAAAAAATAAATTCGACCTGCTATCCAAGATGTCATATTCTTCACCGAGTCGTCAAGATAAGTGGGTGGTTGAGTGAACCAAATAAATCATCAGAACAAAACGACCGTCGAACTTTGTGATGAGTCGTTGGGAGATAATTGTGGACAAATCCAGCAAATCGTCCCTCACTAAATTTAATTCTTTCTCAATTTGTTAATCTCATTACTTAGCTATGGCATAAAAGTGAGGCGAGTAATATATAACTTGCTACTTGCTACATAATATTGAATGTTGCAGTAGGTGATATATACATCATCAGGTTACCTTGGTATATACACTGGGTATATCTGACGATGTATATACCACCTACCAGAACATTCAATGTTGTGCACCAGACTGTATATTGCTTGCTTAAGAGTGAGTCATTCGGTCAAAAATATTGAACGTTGGGGGCCAAACGTGGACCAAGAAGTTAAATCAAGTCTCATGGAAAGTAGTTGCACATATTGAGTCAAATCGAACCCCGGTTGTGGATATTTTTAATGTAAAAAAATCATTTTTATTGTAATGACTTAGTCTCCAGCGTGTGGATGACAAGTCAAACAAACATTTTTAATGAGAGAGGGAGAACTAGCCCTTACAATGAAAACTATATAAGGCTAACCTCTCCTTTCATTCATGTTGTTGAAACTTTGTGAGATCATAATGGCATTTTTCAGAACTCAATTCTCTTGTGTCACTATGGATTGTATATTGTAATGTTTTTTTTTTCTCAGTCTTGGATATATTTACTTGTGCCTTGACATGGGTTCCTTAGGATACTTGCGAGAGATAATCAATCAACCCATTTAGAGGATACATAGTCACGTGGAAGAAAGAAGACAAACCCTCATCTCATTTATTTCTTTGCAGAATCCAAGTATAATACACCCAATTTGTTGGACCAACTCCTTTGAGAGTAGCTTCAACTAAGTGATTTATTATCACTTCGACCCTAGTTGATTGATTGTCTTGGAGACCATCATGTAGAGGAGCTCTCCTAGTAAATCCAAGGAGGAACTCATTTCTTATTGAATTTCTAGCATTGGGGGTGATAGTGCTTCCACTCCAAACCTAATTGTCTAGAAATCCATCCAGGTCGATCTTAGGCTTACAGCGTCACAATTACACAAACTAAGAGACATATTAAGGTAAGAGGTAAAGGTAAAAATATCTCAATTTCTTCAACCATTTTATTTCAAAATATTTTAAAATCTAACATTTTATTATAAAAATACAAAAAAATCATATCCTAGCTTTGCATGTTAATTTTGTCTTTTACAAGCTAGTAGATCTTGGGATTTTTGCCTCTTGGGAATTTTTCTACCCCAAGATACATGCACCCTTGAGTTTTATACTTATTCAAACACATGTTACAAGGGTTTTTGTCAAGAAATTGTGTGCAAATCTACATTATAACAAGAAGGAAAATCTTTAGATCTACATTTTTGTGGACATTTAAAGCGGTGCATATTGTAAGTTTTGACCTCTTAAACCCTTCTACTTCAATTCCAGATCTATTTTACATGTTATATATTTGATTTCTGTTCAATAGAGTATAAATACAACCCTACAATAAATTTTATTAGCTGTAGCAAATATTGGGTTTTGACCCTAGGGGGACTTGAACCCCAATTTTGCAAAAATAATTTCCATCCCATGGGAAATTGATTTTGTAGCATATTTGAAGGCTCTAAGGAATAATATACACTCACACTTTTCTGCCCTACCATCCATACTCATAAATCTATTGATCTAGTTCATTTTTTTTTACTTGTGGGAGGCTTTAAAATGCCATTTTCCTTGTTGGTTTATGTGTTTTACTTTGTTTTGTAGGTCTAAAATAACATCATAGAGAGGAAATATATCATTTCCAACCATTTTTGTTAAGGTATTCACATAGAAAATCATCCGAAAATTTATAAGAACGTTTACCCCTCTCTCTTGCACTTTATTTGGTCATTATTTTGAGGATAAAGGGTAAGTTAGCTTGCTTTTTGGTTTCTTTATTTTCTGCAATATCATTTATTTCAGAAAACATTGAAACAATTATCTCCTACCTTCACCTAGTATACCTTGTTTGGACACTAGTATCTATACTCTTTGTGGTGAATTGTTAATTTGCAGGAAGCCTCGCAAAGCTGCTTAACATAAGAGTTTGGCTCAAACATGGAAAATGATAGGTGTTGTGGTGACATTGGGCACATATCCCCTATGGTATCACCATACCATACTATGACCTTGGTGATCTTCTAGTTTGGGAGGTAACATTTTTTGGCGTCATTGCTAGGGAACAAGGTTTTCAAACCAAGGGTCCTCAACGACATATACATTGGTAAGCTTTATTGCTTTGTACTTTGATAATATTCTTTTGGATTATATGCTAACATTTTAGGATCTCATCTGACCACTCCATCGAGGAAAAAAAATGCATTGTAATTAAAAATTTCCAACATTGGCCACTCCATTTTCCAATATCTGGTAAGAACTTGTGTTTTACATTTTTAATGAGTTTATTAAATTGTGCACTACCTTGTAGGAGTTCACCCAGTGACTCCACTCGAGCTAAATCAGACACAAACATACAACACAAGACTTAGATCTCCAAGGTAAGAAGTAAGTTATGTATTGGCAACTCCATTGTGGTATTTTAATAGATATTTTTCATCTCAGATTTTCATTTTAGGTTTACCTCTAGATCCTACTAATAAAAATGGAGAAACTCCCTGCATGGTTAGTAGAATGTTATGCTACGGTTGAATTTTAAGGTATGAAGAGTTTTCTCGATGATCCTTCAATTGATAGAGAAGGGTATGAGGATGAACACATTTTTTGTCGATATGGCAATGCAATTGTGAAATATATCTCTTCCTTTATTGCATTTTGTAAGAAAAATGATTTCTTTCATGAGGATGTTATGATGAAACTTTTTATGTGCCATCTGAGAGGGTCTGCATAGAGGTGGCATGAAATCCTTGGAAGATACATTTTTTCATCTTTTGGATATTTTTTGGGAGCATTTTGCACAAGTTGGGATTATGAGTCAATAGGTTGGTTGTGTTGGAAATTGTGTTGTCATTGATGTCAAATGAAGAAATCATTGGATGTCATTGATGTCACAAGCAGGGGAGACTGACCATTATCGTTGATGAAGGAAGAAATACTCTAATTCTAGGTCCAAGGATAGTGAAAGGATCGTTGAATTCATTGGAGAATAGATCAAGGCCAAGTAAGAGTCGATAGTTAATGGTGAGTTGAATTAGAGTGAAATCAAGGAAGAACAGAGTTGGATTTTTTTCATATGCAGGTAGAAGAATGAAGACCAAACCTTGCAGGTGAGGAGAAATCGTGATTGTTGGATCAATATCAATAGTTGATTATATGCCAAAACCTTCCATTGTTGTGCTAAGAATGAATGTATGAGATTAGATATCAGGCATATATTATTCAGATCAACAACCAAGGAATGCCCTCATTCAAAGTATGAAATAATAGTAAAATACTCTCGGAGTCATAGCTATTGGAGGAGGAACATTGACGAAATAATTTGCGCTCTGATATAGAGGTATCGAAGAATATTTCATCCCTAACCTTGATTTATGTGTCGAAAGGGATGCATAGAGTCTTCGTTTGTATGTTAATAATGGGAAGATGAGATTAGATATTGGATAAAGGCCTATCTAGATCGACAACCAATATCAATCCTCATTCAGAGTCCAAAACAATGGTAAAATACTTTCAGATTCATAGTTATTGGAGGAGGAATGTTGACAGAGTAATCTACACTTTGAAATAAGGGTGTCAATGAATATTTCATTCCTAGCCTTGATTAGTATACCGAAATATTAGAAGGAAGGATGGTCATCCAATACACATGGATGACACGTCAATGACAATTCAACACAATGATAGAGAAAAGCAAGAGGAAGGGATGACTTCACAGGCTTGGAGGTACCACATCATCCAATACACTTGGAAGGAGTCCACGTGGAGGAAACAACAATCCATCATAGCAAATATGAACCATTGATCTATCGAATCCATAACAAAGAGATCTAGACCATCCATTGGAGTGAGAAGGTCGAAGTAAAACAATTCAACCTTTTTTTTACACTTCAAAGTAAGGGTAACGAAGAATATTAAATTTTTCGATACCTTCAGAGCTTATCATTTGACGTTCAGAAGGTTGGGGAATTTTCACCACTCTGAATGACGCGTATCAAAGAATATTCCATCGTGCATTGATTTACGACAGATATTTTCGTTCGTCTCGATCAACGACTGTGATCTATTCAGAGTAATTGAGATCGAGGCTACAATGTATGGCAACATCCGATTAGTTTTTCAAAATGAGTCCAACGAAGTGCTTGAGTGTGAGGATGCATTTGGATTAATACAAAGGAGATCCAAGGATCATTGTAGATCTATGTGGGTCCCACCTAACTAGATTACGAAAGTAAAAAGGCACAAAAGTTAACCATCAAGCATGTTGAAGGGATGACGTATTAGAAGCCATTGATTTTAGACTGTGAGGACCATTGGATTCCTTGCATTACTTGTCATTAGAGTAGAGTTGAATCTTCAACCAGAAGAACTCTGAGAATCAACGACAACCATTGATCAATGATCTGATGGTTGAGGAAGTGTTGAGCACTCGATATCCCAATGGTCTCGATAAACGAATCATAGATCGATGGATGAGATGAAATCTTATCTAGATCTAACGTTGACTGAGTGATGAGGTTCAAAGGGTCTGATATCCTCATAGTTTAGATTTTAAGGATGTTAGATCTGACAATTATGATCAAATCAAGAGACGATCAAATTTCTTTTGTGCATTATGAGGATGTTGAGTGTTTCGGCATCCTGGAGGTCCCGATGAGAGTGATTACAGATCAAAGGAGGAAATTGATTGAAGAAATTATCAGATGATTTTTGTGCGTCAAGTTCGTATAATGTGTTTTGTTGGGTTGTGAACAATCGACGGATGAGATCATATGAAAATATGATCAGAAAGCTACTGTGCATTGAGGTGATGTTTAGTGGTACGTTGGGCCCGATGTTTTCTTATATGAAGGAGATCAAATCAACACTCGAGATATATTTGAAGACTTAATCAGATGGTGGATGAGCAATGAGGACCAGTGAACAATGAGCAATGAGGACCAGATGGTGGATGAGCATATTTGAAGGCTCTAAGGAATAATATACACTCACACTTTGCTGCCCTACCATCCATACTCATAAATCTATTGATCTAGTTCATTTTTTTTACTTGTGGGAGGCTTTAAAATGCCATTTTCCTTGCTGGTTTATGTGTTTTACTTTGTTTTGTAGGTCTAAAATAACATCATAGCGAGGAAATATATCATTTCCAAGCATTTTTGTTAAGGTATTCACATAGCAAATCATCCAAAAATTGGTAAGAACGTTTACCCCTCTCTCTTGCACTTTATTTGTTCATTATTTTGAGGATAAAGGGTAAGTTAGCTTGCTTTTTGGTTTCTTTATTTTCTGCAATATCATTTATTTCAGAAAACATTGAAACAATTATCTCCTACCTTCACCTAGTATACTTTGTTTGGACACTAGTATCTATACTCTTTGTGGTGAATTGTTAATTTGCAGGAAGCCTTGCAAAGCCGCTTAACATAAGAGTTTGGCTCAAACATGGAAAATGATAGGTGTTGTGGTGACATTGGGCACATATCCCTTGTGGTATCACCATACCATACCATGACCTTGGTGGTCTTCTAGTTTGGGAGGTAACATTTTTTGGCGTCATTGCTGGGGAACAAGGTTTTCAAACCAAGGGTCCTCAATGACATATACATTGGTAAGCTTTATTGCTTTGTACTTTGATAATATTCTTTTGGATTATATGCTAACATTTTAGGATCTCATCTGACCACTCCATCGAGGAAAAAAAATGCATTGTAATTAAAAGTTTCCAACATTGGCAACTCCATTTTCCAATATCTGGTAAGAACTTGTGTTTTACATTTTTGATGAGTTTATCAAATTGTGCACTACCTTGCAGGAGTTCACCTGGTGACTCCACTTGAGCTAAATCAGACACAAACATACAACACAAGACTTAGATCTCCAAGGTAAGAAGTAAGTTATGTATTGGCGACTCCATTGTGGTATTTTAATAGATATTTTTCATCTCAGATTTTCATTTTAGGTTTACCTCTAGATCCTACTAATAAAACTGGAGAAACTCCCTCCATGGTTAGTATAATGTTATTCTTCGGTTGAATTTTCAGGTATGAAGAGTTTTTTCCATGATCCTTCAATTGATAGAGAAGGGTATGAGGATGAGCACATTTTCTGTTGATATGGCAATGCAATTGTGAAATATATCTCCTCCTTTATTGCATTTTGTAAGAAAAATGATTTCTTTCATGAGGATTTTATGATGAAACTTTTTATGTGCCATCTGAGAGGGTCTGCATAGAGGTGGCATTTAATCCTTGGAAAGTACATTTTTTCATCTTTTGGAGATTTTTTGGGAGCATTTTGCACAAGTTGGGATTATGAGTCAATAGGTTGGTTGTGTTGGAACTTGAGTTGTAATTGATTTCAAATGAAGAAATCATTGGATGTCATTGATGTCACAAGCAGGGGAGACTGACCATTATCGTTGATGAAGGAAGAAATACTCTGATTCTAGGTCCAAGGATAGTGAAAGGATCGTTGAATTCATTGGAGAATAGATCAAGGCCAAGTAAGAGTCGATAGTTAATGGTGAGTTGAATTAGAGTGAAATCAAGGAAAAACAGAGTTGTATTTTTTTCATATGCAGGTAGAAGAATGAAGACCAAACCTTGCAGGGGAGGAGAAATCGTGATCGTTGGATCAATATCAACAGTCGATTATATGCCAAAACCTTCCATTGATGTGCTAAGAATGAATGTATGAGATTAGATGTCAGGCATATATTATTCGGATCAACAACCAAGGAATGCCCTCATTCAAAGTATGAAATAATAGTAAAAGACTCTCAGAGTCATAGCTATCGGAGGAGGAACATTGACGAAATAATTTGTGCTCTGATATAGAGGTATCGAAGAATATTTCATCCCTGACCTCGATTTATGTGCCTAAAGGGATGCATAGAGTCTTCATTTGTGTGTTAATAATGGGAAGACGAGATTAGATATTGGATAGAGGCCTATCTAGATCGACAACCAATATCAATCCTCAATCAGAGTCCAAAACAATGGTAAAATACGTTCAGATTCATAACTATTGGAGGAGGAATGTTGACAGAGTAATCTATGCTTCGAAATAAGGGTATCAAAGAATATTTCATTCCTAGCCTTGATTAGTATACCGAAAGATTAGAAGGAAGGATGGTCATCCAATACACATGGAAGGAGTCCACATGGGTGACACATCAA
>SNQJ01S0145970.1:19916-43913 GCA_010110895.2 Picea sitchensis
TCATTAATTTATTGTGTAAGTTTCTCAATTAATTAGAAGACTAATCTTGATTCGAATTTCATCCACATGGGTTGATCACAGGTATGCATTGACTCCTTATATTGTTCCCATGCTTCTACTACGTCCCTAGTTCTTCAATAGACCAGATTCGAGCTTTTATCGGCTCTCTGTACTGATATGGTGTTAATCTTGTCAAATGATAGGCCTTTAACTATTTTACATAAATTGTTATATATATAACCAAGACATACAGAGATTCATCACCATTTCAGGTTTATATAGTATTTCAATAGGTACAAGATTGAACCATTAACATAAATAATCTTCTCCTTTTATTCATTAATTTATTGTGTAAGTTTCTCAATTAATTAGAAGACTAATCTTGATTCGAATTTCATCCACATGAGTTGATCACAGGTATGCATCGACTCCTTATATTGTTCCCATGCTTCTACTGCGTCCCTAGTTCTTCAATAGACCAGATTCGAGCTTTTATCGGCTCTCTGTACTGATATGGTGTTAATCTTGTCAAATGATAGGCCTTTAACTATTTTACATAAATTGTATTATGCAAAGGCGCTTTCTTCAACCCAATGTTCAAATGACCACGGGCTCAAAACCATGGTCTTATCCATTTAAGTGTTGTTCCTAGCACCTCTTCTTTCACCCTTATTCCTCTATCATGAGACCAGTGCTTGAACCAAGTTCTATAGACTTCGACCTTCTTGCATTTTATCAAAGTAATACTTCTTGAAGTAAACTTCGTCGAAGTACATATAAGCACTCCCTATTGACATTATTTGTCAAATGACCTTCGGCTAAGAACCAAAGGCTTAACTTGTAATACCCCAAGATCGAGCCCCAACTAAAATTGTAGAATATGTTTTATAGGCTAGTGATCTAGATGATTATAAGCTAGGAGGCTTATGTGATGATTAGGCCTAAGAGCCTAGATGCTAAAATCTAGTGAACCTATTTTTGCATATGTAAACACCCATATCATTAATATAATACATCGATGTGTTTAGACCAACCATGATAAAAGAGTATGGGGGAATAAACTCCACTAGGAAGGGAAAGGGATGGGCTAAGAGCCTAGGAAAAGGGCCAAGCTAGAGGGATTACTGCAAAGGAATATTATAATATTATTCTTAAAGACTATGGTGATGATAATTATTTTATCCTAAGTTCTTATGGGAAAGAGAATGAATCCCAAGTGAAGAGAAGCGAGCTCCTTGAGAGCCATGTGTCATCAAGGGCACATACAAATAAGTGTGGGGGAAATTAGTTTGTTTTCCACTCACTCAACCATTCACTCACTCAACCATTCAGGAACTCTTCCAGTCACGCACTCCTGGAGCCTGCACACACTCTTGAGCTACCCGTAACTTCCTATTATCAACAAAAAACCATATTCCTCTTGGGATTCACAATGCACCTGTATCTACTTGAGCCAGTGTTGTACCTTTTTGTTATGAGCAATATCTGTCCCATTCCATAAAATCTGTTGCTTCCTTCACCCGTTCTTAACTGAATGTTGTTGTTGTCATCATCCATTACCTATAACTGGTTGAATTAAGCACTGGATTGAAGAAACGGGTTGTCAGGCCTGTGGGATTGAAGAGGCGAGTTGTCAGGCTTGTGGATTGAAGAGGCTGGTTGTCATGCCCATGAGAAACTCTCTCCAGGTGAGAGAATTTTTGGGAAAGTGATTTCCTAAGGGATCCCAACTACAGCTACAGTGCTCTGAGACTTCCTGTCTGGCCTGTTGCTGAAGCCCTAGAAGGGAAGTGGGGCAGGCGAAGGACTGTTGAGTAGAGAAGGGGCACAATTCGTGGGGTGTGACAAGCATGTGGGGAATGAGAGATTGTAGGATGGTAGTTTGATTTAGCTCCTAGAATGAAATCCTTCCTGTTGACTGTGTAACTTCCTATTGTCTCAGCCTAGCTAGGAACCCCTTTACCCAGGTGGAGTTTAGTCCCATCTCGGGGGTAACCCACTATTGAGAGTTATGAGAAGCATGGTCTAAGGTTGGGAGGATCGTGGAAGGTATGCACATAGTTGGTCGTCTTCTATAAAAGATAAGTATCAATTGTGTATTAATTTACATGGTGTGTATTCATACATGTGCTTAATGTTTATGGAATTTTCCTATGTATGATGCATGTATTTTTTTATTGTTATTTCCACATGAATATATGTATTTATAGAATTGTTTGTCTTCTTAAGTTCTATATATATTTATACATATGAAATTATTGTTTTTATGGAGTGACATGGGCCCGACCTATATGGTCTGGGGATATTACAATTTATACAATTCCGTAAGAGTTTCTGTGTGGCATAGCCCACCATGTTTATGGGTGGGTGGGTTACAATTTGGTATCAAAGCTCTAGTTTTAAACATTGAGCCTGGATGGGCCGTGCAAGTGGAAATTGAAGTAAATTTTTTAGAGAGAATTGTTGTCGAAATGGACAAAATGTGAGTTTCAGAGAATCCATGAGTGCCAAGACGATGCTCAGAGAACACCTTAACTGTGTTTGAAATCTTAGGAGGTGTAAAAATTTGGGAAACCAGAATGGTTGTAGGATATTCTAAGGAAATGTTTGAATCCTTCATATCCATCAGATATAGGAAAAAGGAGTGCAACAGTTAACCCCTCAAGGCCTTTGTACTTCATTGCTTCAACAATTTTTAAGTATTTGACAGAAAGGGGAAAAATTGCTGAAGCTCCGAAGTCCCAGAGTGAATCTACACCGTAAATCATTTGAGAGAAGGTGGGTCATTGGATCCCCCAAGTGGTTCTACAGTTCGACACTCTAGGGAAATTTGGTTGTGGTTGAGCAGAGAGAATATTTTCTGGAAGTCTCGAAGTTTAGAGCTAATCTATACCGTTCATGTTTGAGGACATGTATCCGCAGATTATCAAGTGTTCAAAATTTTAGCAGTTCGGGGGTTGGGTGGTGATCAGTAGAGAAGTCTCCCAAAGCCTGAAGTCCCGAAGCTCTGGAGAGCGATGGTTCAAGAGTCTACTAGTTCAACATTCAGATGATTTAAAGTATTCCAGTGTGAAATCCTTCGAAGCACGAAGTTCCAAAGTCCCAGAGCACCAGAGTTATGAATCTCTGGGGAGCACCTGTTTGGTAGTTCGAAGTTCAGGAGATTTGTAGTGTTATGTTTGGAAGTTCTTTGAAGCCCGGAGTTTCGAAGTCCTGGAGCCCAAAAGTTCTGAAGCTCTAGAGAACACTTGTTAGGGAGTTCATAGATTCAACATTTGGGAGTTTTGAAGTGTGTTGTATAAGAAACCTCCAAAGCCCGAGGTCCTGAAGTCCTAGAGCATCAGATTAAAATGGCATGATGACGACACCTAGGGTGATGTGGAACCACTTTATGTATGCCCTGTGTCATCTTGATTCAGGTTTTTCATATAATTTTTGATCCAAAAAGGATCCAGAGAAGACTAAGGGTAACTTAGAATTCCCAAAAGCAACCTAGGAAGATCAAAATGGCCTCAATAGATAGAGAAAGGGAAAAAATTAAAAGTCCTCAAAACTCAGTGAAATTAGCATCATTGCAAAGAGTGCGTCACAAGATTTCCAATGACATAAACGACTCATAAAATGGAGTTACGGATCAAAATATATTCGAGGTCAAATTTTTGGTCAACCTATCCCAATGAGAAGGGATGAGTCGGCATCCATACTGTTGATTTCAGCATCAGTACAATGTATGTGGCATATGCATATTATGACATGTGTCATGATGAAATCATCATGACGTTAGGATGGTGGTGTGGAAGCACCAGAGGCTGCCACATGTCACTCATTTTTGGAATTTTCTGGTCAAAACTATGGACCAATGGGAAGGTTCCATGTGGTAGTCCATATAGCCACATTGCAGACTATACAACCACCCAATAGATGATGTGGCAGGATAACACGACAAAGGTGATGTGGCTATCCGTGAAATGAGGTGATGTGGGCCAATGGGTGGTCGCCACATGGCCTAGTCATGGGATGCCACGTTGCAGCAAGAAAATGCCCAAGGACACCCAACAACCAAATTTTAAAAGAGGTAAAGGGTTGGTTGGTGCCAACCCCATTCCGCCAAACTTGGGGTAGTTCCACCAAAATTGGTGGCATATCTCACCATATCTGGCATATCTTCCAAGTTAACAAGCAGTATGCCAAGTTAGCAAACAATTTGCCAAGTTTAGCATCTGTTTGGTATCGGTTGAAACAATGTGCCAAAAGGAAGTCCCATGGGTTTGACCCCGTGACCTCCCCCAACAATTATGCCTTAATATATCTCCACCAACCAACTAGCCAAATGACTATGTTGGTATATCCTCCCACCTTTATTACTTAAGAAATGAAGTTTTAAAGAATTCAGGGGTCATTCCAGGGGGGCACCCTACCGTATGGACATAATGAAAAATGAGATTTTCCCATGAATTTAATTGCAAGTGCAAGCATGGAAACCGAGACAAATTTTCTCAAGGGACTGAAAGTTCTAGACTCAGATCGAGGCATGGAGACAATCGTTTTTGGGTAATTCGATGCCACAAATTCAATGGTGTTGTTTGTTTTCTGATCTGAGAAAAGCTTCTACAACTTAACTCTAGAATGAAGCATACTTATGTATTTTGCCAAATTATTTTGCTGAGTTAATATAAAGGCCTACCCATTTGAGAGCAGGACCTGGAGATGTAGTCCACCAGGGACGAACTCTGTTATCAAGATTTTTTGTGTTCATATCTGATGCATATGTCTCTTCATTATTGATTTATTCCTTCTTTATGGTGCACTTCAATTTATGCTCATTTAATACAATTATTTAATAATTCACATCGATGAAAATATCTCGGACCATGTTGGTATCAGAGTAGTCATATTTGACTTGAATTGTTGAGTGAATGCTTACTAGGGCCAAGCATAATCAGGGTGAAGGAACTCTTAAGAATTTAAATCCCGAAGTTGGTCGTGCATCCTGAAGGAAGAAAATGGCCAAAGAGGACAAGCGTGATGAACATGAGAAAAAATTCTATATGGTATTTTATCGCATGCCATAAATGGTCGAGCGAATGTATGGATACTACGAGAAGAGGATGAATAAGAAAGGGAAGAAAAAGGAAGCACAGACATATGATAATGCTTTAGTGAATCAAGGGTTGGAGGAGACCCTCCTGAGCCTCCATATTCACCATCAAGTTCTATCTCTTCTTCCTCTGAGCATTCTCATCATTCTCATCATTATAGCCATACAAATTGTTTTAAGAAACCATTTTTAAAGTTGATGTAAAATTTTCTTTACCTATGTTTAATGGAGATGCTAATATTGAAAATCTATATAATTGGATCTAACAGGTTGAAGTATATTGACATGTTCAACAGATTGATGAAGAATAAGTTTAAGTATAATTGGCCTCTATTTGGTTGGAAGGCACCGCTCTCGTATGGTGGGAGAGAAAACTTCAGGACATAAGTAAGTGTGGTAATATTCTTTTGTCATGGTAGGAATTTAAATCAGTGATAAAGAAGCAATTTTATCCATTGGGTTATTTACATAAAGCAATGATGGAATGGAAAACTTTAAGACAAAGTAAAGGTCAAATTGTACAAAGTTTCACGGAATAATTTAGGAAGAAAGCTCTTGCATTAAACATTCCTTTGGATTCTTATGAAACCTTAATGAAGTATATCGGTGCACTGCATAGTTATATTCATCATACTTTACTATTGTTTAACCCCACCATTCTTGACAAAGCTTGTGTGCAATCCACTCACCTTGAGAACAAGGGAAAGCATGTTCAAGAAGATCCCACAAAGAAACCTTCCAATATTTCACATAAGCAGTTTAAGAAGTTTAAAACAAAGGAAAAAAAGACCACCATTGTAAATAGGGAAGAAGGAAAACCATATTGCACTCATTGCAAGAAGAATGGGCATGATGATGAACACTGTTGGAAACTACATCTAGAGAAGAGACCGAAATAGTTTGGTGGAAAGGGGAAGACAAAGACCGTTGCTACAGTGCAACAATATCTTGGTTATGATTCAGGAGGCGAGGGAAAGATCACAACGGTTGGAGTACAAGGTAAAGATTCCCTTCATGCTAGTTTAAATTCCAATAATGAATCTCATGATGATGAAAGAAACATGAATGAATTATTTCATATAATATTTGTATCTAAGCACACTAATATAGATAGATTATTTGATCTGAGTTCCCCAGTAAACTTGATATATGAAGCACTTGTAAAAAACATGGGTCTTGAAACTAATCTAGATCCAAAGCCTTATCCTCTTGGTTGGGTATGTGATAAAGCACATCTTATTGTCACCAAGTAATGTAGGGTCAGATTTTCTATTGCTTCAAAGTTGATTGATGAAGTGGATTTGGATTTTGTATCACTTTATATATGTGGCATAGTGTTAGGGAGTCCTTATCTTTATGATAGAAAAGCAGTATTCTTTCGTCACGAGAACAAATATCACCTTACTAAGGGGGGAGTGGAATATATTGTTAGAGCCCACAACATGAGGGTAAACACCACACTTGTTAGTGCAGAACAAATGAAGAGACTCATAAACACTAATAAGAGATATGTACTCATGGTTGTAAGGGAAAAGGATGTCGAAACATTCGACGCCTTCCAAGTTTGTGATTCTTCTCATAAGAAATAATTAATTGATATTGTTTCTAAGTATGATGATATTTTCGAGGAACCAGATGGATTACCTCCTAAGAGGGAAATCCAACATGAAATACATATTTAGCAAGATTCTCCTCTTTCTAATGTGGGCATGTACAAGACGTCAGTTGTAGAGATGACAAAGATAAAAAACAAGGTACAAGGATTATTGGATCAAGGGGTCATCAGGACCAACTCATCTCCTTGTGCTTCTTCGATCGTGATGGTTCCAAAGAATGATGTCACATGGAGAATGTGTGTCGATTACTGAGCCTTAAATAAAATCACGGTGAAAAATTGATACTCTCTTCCTCGTATAGATGATTTACTTGATCAATTAAAAAAAATTGTTTATTTCACTAAGTTGGATTTGCGCAGTGGATACCATCAGATCAGGGTTGCAAAATAGGATGCATGGAAAATTTCCTTTAAAACCAAATAGGGATTGTTTGAGTAGTTAGTTATGTCGTTTGGGCTTTGTAATGCTCTGACAACCTTCATGTGTGTGATGAATGATGTCTTTAGGCCATTTCTAGATGATTTTGTGATTGTATATTTAGACAAAATTCTTGTATTTAGTGGGACTTGGGATGAACATGTAAGGCATGTAAAACAAGTATTGGATACTTTTCAAAGGGAAAATTTGTATGTAAAATTGTCCAAATGTTAATTTGGAAAGTCTGCACTTGTGTACTTAGGTCATATTGTAGGAGGAGGACAATTGAGAATTGATCCTTCCAAGATTGATGTAATTGTAAATTGGCCCAAGCCCAAAATTTTAACCGAAGTACAAAGATTCTTAGATGGATTCCAGTACTGGAGGAGATTCATTTCAAAATTCTCTTTTATTGCAGCTCCTTTGCATTCCTCAACCAATGTGAAGAACACTTTTCAGTGGGGAGGAAATCAAAAAAACTATTTCGACACTTTGAAGGAAAATATCAGTACCGCACCAGTATTTGCACTGTCGAATCTTCAATAGCCTTTCAAGATTGAGACAGATGCGAGCGGGTACGCCATGGGTGTAGTATTGATGTAATATCATAATCCTATCTGTTACCACTCTAAAACTTTTAACCAATATGTTGTTAACTATCCTACGTATGATAAAGAGTTGTATGCATTAGTTCAAAGCGTAAAGAAATGGAAGCACTACTTGTTAGGGAATGAAACAATCATACATATAGATCATCAACCCTTACCATATCTCCAAGAAAAAAACAAGCAACAACAATCTCAACATTACAGGTGGATGTGTTTTCTTCAACATTTTCATTTGATAATCAAATACAAAAAGGGTACGAGTAACAAGGTAGTTGATATGCTTTCTAGACCTCCTATTGTTTCTTCTATTATTTTGAAGAATTCTTCTTTATCTCATGATAGATATGTGGAACAATATGTCGTTGATGAAGATTTTAAAGAAGTATTTGAGAAGCTAACCATGGTGCACATGTAGAGAACTATTGTCTACAGGGAAAACTACTCTACCATATTAGAAAGTTATGTATTCCTACAAGTGAACAATTCCATGTAATACGAGAAGCTCACACTTCTCTTGTGTATGGGAATTTTGGGGTAGGAAAAGCTATGGCTCATTTGCAAAGATTTTGTTACTGGCCTCAGATGAAAGAAATTGTAACTAAATATGTAAAGGGGTGTGTGATGTGTTCTACTTGTAAGCCCACTAATAGAAAATTGGGGCTATACTCACCACTTCATGTTCCATCCCATCGATGGGAAAGTATTTCCATGGATTTTGTAGGGGGTTTACCAATGTCAAAAAGGGGTCATGACTATTTGTATGTTGTAGTAGATAGGTTCAACACGATGTGTATCTTGATGCCATGTAAAAAGAAAATCACTGTTGAGAAGACTGCTAATATCTTCTTTCAGTATGTTTGGGTTCACTTTGGGTTACCCACATCCATTATCTCGGATCGAGATACTCAATTCCTTGGGGATTTTTGGACAAGATTGTGGAGAATGATGGACACCAATTTGAAGAGGAAAACTAATTTCCATCCACAGACCGATGGAAATACATAGGTTTTTAACCGAGCAATGGTACTTTTTCTTCGAGGCTACTGTAACAAGTATCCCAATTTATGGGATTAACAGATACCTTATGTACAAAATGCATACAATCAAGCCTTGCATTCCTCCACTCAGTGTTCTCCTTTCAAGACATGTTTTGGGAATTTTCCTAAGGTCCATTTGGACTTGATGTATGGGAGAGATACCGATTCAAATGAAGAAATAAATGAGGATAGAGCTCGCAAGTTCATTCAGAGGATCCAACAGGTACACCAAGCAATTAGGGAACAGTTGGAGGAAACACAAGCATAGTATAAAGCTCGACATGACAAAAATAGGGTTGATGATCAGTTCCATGTTGGAGATCAGGTATGGCTTCACATCATCAAGGAGAGATTGAAGGGTGAAGGCAAGAAACAAAAGCCCATAGGTTATGGTCCCTTCACTATTTTGGAGAAAAGTGGTACCAATTATTTTCGTCCATGTCTTCCACCTTATATGCAGATCTACTCAGTTGTAAATGTGGAAAACGCGAAACGTTTTTAGCCTCCCATCATCATGTATCATAGTGAGGAAGTTTCAATAACTTCAGTTGATGAGTTTGATCCTGAGTACTTGGACAAGTTGAAGGAAGATATCATCCTAGAAAGAAGGACGATGACTTCACGTAGGGGTGATGTTGATTATCTTCGAGTGGGCTTAAAGGGCACACATCCAAGCAAGGCAAAGTGGATTGAGAAGGACAAGGTGAAGGAACTATTCCCTCACTTATCTATTGATTGATGAAAGCTTTTGGTGGTCCAAAAATCTCTCAGTGGGAAGGCATGATCAAAAAATGATCCATAGAAGACTAAGGGTAACTTAGAATTCACAGAAGCAACCCAAGATTCTTAGAAAGACCTCAACAGACATAGAAAGGGAAAAAATTCAAATTCCTCAAACAAATCGTCAAATGGAGTTACGGATCAAAAGCTATTTGCAATCAAAGTTTTGGTCAACCTAGCCCAGTTAGCAGGGATGAGTCGACATCTGTACTGCTGACATCAACATCAGTACGGATGGCATCATCATCTGTACAATGTATGTGACACACGTAGAGGATGACACATGTCATGCTGACATCATCATGGTGAAGTGGCAGCACCAGAGGCTGCCATGTGTCACTCATTTTTGGAATTTTCTAATTAAAATTGTGGACCAATGGGAAGGTGCCACATGGAAGTCCATGCAGCCATGTAGTAGACCGTATGACCAACTGACAGGTGACATGGTAGGTTGACGTCACAGGATGACATCGCAGAGGTGGCATGGTTGTCCTTGCAATGAGGTGATGTGAGCGAATGGATGGTCTCCATGTGGCCTAGTCATGGGTTGCCATGTGGCAACAAGAAAATGTCCAAGGACGCCAAAAAAATGAATTTTAAAAGAGGTAAACGGTTGGTTGGCGCCAACCCCAGTTTGCCAAACTAGGAGTAGTTCCACCAAAATTGTAGGCATATCTCACCATATCCGACATATCTTCGAAATTAACAAGCAGTATTCCAAGTTAGAAAATATTCTGCCAAGTTTATCATCCATTTGGTATTGATTGAAACAACGCTCCAAAAGGGAGGCCCGCGGGTTTTACCCCGGGACCTCCCCCAACAACTATGCCTTAATATATCTCCACCAACCAACTAGCCAAACGACTATGTTGGTATATTCGCTCGCCTTTATTACTTAAGAGCTGAAGTTTTCTAGAGTTCAGGGGTCAGACCAGGAGGGCGTGGGATTGTACAGACGACACCAAAACAACGATTTTTCCCATGAATTTAATTGTAGGTGCAGGCATGGAAACCGAGATGAATTTTCTCAAGGGCCTGAAAGTGCCAGACTCAAATTGAGGCATGGAGACATACGTTTTTGGGTAATTCAATGCGCAAATTAGTGGTTTTGTTTGTTTTATAATCTGAGCAAATCTTTTACATATTAACTCCAAAATGAGGTATACTTATGTATTTTTTCAAATTCTTTTGTTGAGTTAATAGAAAAGACTACCCATTTGAGAGCAGGACCTGGAGACGTAGTCCACTAGGGATGAACTCCGTTATCAATTTTTTTTGTGTTCACATCTGATTCATATGTCTCTTCATTATTTATTTATTCCTTCTTTATGGTGCAATTCAATTTATGTTCATTTAATACAATTCTTTAATAAGTCACATCGATGAAAATATCCTGGATCACTTTTTGTGCCAATTGGAACTTGACATGTGTCACCCGTAGAATGGGCCACATAGCATCCCCTGGTGAGTGATTGTTGATGAGACTCTGGAAGTTAGGAGATCCTACATTCTGGTAAATTGGAGTATGTGGTTGGAAGAACCTCTAAAGCGTGAATCTCTAGAGAGTTTCTTCAGAAGTTTGGAGATTCAACATTCAGGAGAATTAAGGTATAAAGGTATAAGGACCTCCGAAGCGTAAAGATCCAGAGAGATTTTCTGGGAGTTTTCTAGTTTGACATTTGGAAGAAATATTGAAGGGTGAAAGTAAAACCTCTGAATCCATAAGCTCTAAAGCACCGGAGCCCTGAAGCTTTGAAGAGGTACTCTTTGAGGAGTTCACCACTTTGGCGTTTAGAGGGAATGATGTGAGGAGTAGTAGAAACTTCTGAAGCCTGAAGTTCTAAATCTTCGAAGTCCCGAATCTCTAAACAACACCATGTGGCTAAGTGCTTGGTCATAGCCCATGGTCATGTGAGATAGAGAGTTGAAGAAAAAGGGGACTAGAGCCTGATTTTTTTTTTTTTTTGAAAAAAGAATAAGGATTAAAGAAGGAGTACGTAGGGTTCTGAATTGTATAGACCTACACCTAAAGAAGTAAATAATTCTTGTGTACAGGGATGATTTTAATGATGAAAATTTATTTTAAAATGTAGAAACCTTGGCGAATCATATTAATCCTTCATATTCGAACTATAAATGTTTGGCGATATTTTTGTAAAAATATTCAAATTTCTAAGGATTTTATATAGTTTTTATAAATTTTTGGCGATTTTTAAGGTAAAATAATTTTATCCTATAGAATTTGGGCTAATCATTTTTAAAATCGCGAATCTCATTTTTGGAAAAACCATTGAAAATTAGCCCATGAGCGAAATTTAGCCCCTAAAATCATCCATGCTTGTGTACTTATGAGGGGAATCAACACGAGTCCAAGATCTAATTTGGCTCTGAAGAAGGAGAAGAATTGTATAGGGATTACCTCCCAGGAAGGACAATTTTCAAATATTCATAACTTCCTTCTCAAAACTTGGAATTGAGCATGGAAGCAAGCGTTGGAAAGTTCTTGAAAAGCATAATATATCTACTCATTTAGAAAATTGACATGGGAAAGAAATGTTTAGGAAAATAAGAAGAAATAATTCTGATGTATTATGGAACCAGAATTGAGCATAATTTCCTGAATTTGTTAAAGAAATTATCCTAACAAAGTTTTGTTGGCTGCACATTTTTGCAGAGTTAACATCTACTAGATCAGATCAGGATCAACATTGAGTGAAGAGGAATGGAATATACATAGGGGGCTTACATCCAAGAATATGAGATCAGAGGGATGGATGTCCATATAGGTAATGAAGGTACAAAATGCAATGGACATGGAGAAGGAAAGGAAGAAAACATGAACTTGGTAGAGACCATTAAAAATTTGCAAAACGATGTCCAAAGTAAAAATGATGATAACAAAATGCTTATGAAATCCAAGGAGAAACAAGAGGACTTCAACATAAAGTTAATGTAGAGCTTGGACATAATATAAAACAAGTTGGATAAGGAAAATGGCTCAAGAAAATCAGGAAGTCACAAGTCTCCTGATGAGAAAGGAAGAACAAGAAGTGTTAGTAGACATCACCATCTCTCCCCAAGGCATTCCAGTAGGAGAGAACAAAATAGCTCAAGTCCATCCCCTGTCAAGAAGCATAAGAAGAGGTCTGGGGTAGACGAGCTACAAGGAGAAATGAACAAAATCAAACCTCCTACGTTTGAAGGTGAGCACAATAAGGATGAAGATGCAGAGACATGGTTGCTAGGCATGAGAAAGTATTTTCAATTACATAATTATTCTTCACATGCAGAAGGAATAATTTCTATCTATCAACTCAAGGGAAAGGCATCCATGTGGTGGGACCAACTTGTATAGGTGCAACACATTAAAGAGAAAAATGTTACTTGGAATGAATTCAAGAAGCATTTTCAAAATAAATACTTGACTAAGATATTATGAAAATAAAATGAAGGAGTTCTTTGAACTCGAGCTAGGGAGTATGACCATTGTTGAATATGAAAGAAGGTTTTTATAATTTTTAAAGTATGTATCCTTCACCAAGGATGAGAAAATTAAGATTTAGAGGTATTTGAGCAGGCTGTTAGCATTCATCAGAGAAAATATACAATATGATGATCCCAAAACTTTAGAGGAGACCATAAGGCGAGCTAAATGCCTATATGATCATCATAAAGGAAATCCAACTTTCCAAAAATCTTGGGAAAAGAATAATAAGTACAAGATGGAATAGAGGAAGAAGGGGAATAAGCCAAAATTATTTAGAAATAGTCCTCAAGGTTGACCAACTAATAGAGATCCCAGAATGATTGAGACAGGGGGGAAAAGGCCAAGGAAACCACCTATTCAATTTTGGTGTTGCAAGGGAGAACGTAAGTATAGATATTGTCCTCGTAGAAGTGAAAAAGTGAGAGTTTTTCACAATGTACAACAAGCTAAAACCGTGGAGGACATGGGAAAGAATGTACCCATGATCTATGTAGCCCTGCAAAATAAGCAAGTTGAGTTTCAGTCACACATGATTGAAGTGGAAGGAATGATCAACAACGAAACCATTGCAATTTTAATTGATTTAGGAGCTAGTCATAATTATATAGATCCTAAGATGGTGGAAAGATTTCATTTTCCAAGAAGCAAGAATGGAAAATCTTGGTTGGTGCAGCTAGCTATGGGAGCTAGAGGAAAATTTAACGAGATGGTTAAGTCATGCCCAGTGGACATGAATGGACTAAGCACCAGGGCATATTTGAACATCTTTCCTTTGGGTTCCTATGACTGTCTAATTGGTATGGATTGTTTGGACCAACTTTATGCCATCCTATACTATTATAATAAAGAATTTACTTGCTACGATGAAGAAGGGAACCTAAGGACAGTACAGGGAATTCCCAAGGCCATAACTGTCAGAGAAATTTCATCTTTGCAGCTAATGAAATGTTATAGGAAAGGATGTCAAATATTTGCATCTAATATGGAAGAAACACATAAGGATAAGATGTCAAATATTTAAGATTATGCAGTCCTAAATGATTTTGAGGATGTATTTAAAGAAGTACCAGAATTACCCCCTAAAAGAGATATTGATTTGTCTATAAATCTGATGCCTGGATCAACTCCAATATCCAAGATCCCTTACAGGATGAGTACACCAGAGTTAAAGGAGTTGCAAATGCAATTGGAAGAGATTTTGAAGAAGGGGTATATACGCCCAAGTGTGCCACCTTGGGGTGCTCCAGTATTGTTTGTGAAGAAGAAGGATGGAACATTGAGAGTTTGTATTGACTTCAAGAAGTTGAACAAAGTAATTGTAAAGAACAAGTATAATTTTCCAAGGATTGATGACCTCTTTGATCAGTTGAAGAATGAAAAAATATTCTCCAATATTGATATTAGGTCAAGTTATCATCAGGTAATAATTAAATATGAATACATCAACAAGACTTCTTTTAGAACAAGGCATGGTCATTATGAGTTCACAGTGGTGCCATTTGGGTTATCAAATGCACCAATTGTCTTCATGTGTTTAATGAATGGTATTTTTAGAGAATATTTAGATAAGTTTTTCATTGTCTTTTTGGATGACATTCTTATATATTCCAAATTGGAAGAAGAGCATGAACAATACTCGAAGATGGTATTACAAGTATTGAGGGAGCATCAATTGTATGCCAAATTGAGCAAGTGCTCATTTTATTAGAATGAAATTCATTATTTGGGGCATATCATATCGGAGGAAGGGATAGAAGTGCATCCTGAAAAATATTGAGGCCATTAGAGGATGGTCAACACCTAAGAATGTGACAGAAGTCAGATCCTTCATGGGCCTTGTAGGCTACTACAAAATATTTATTACAATATTCTCAAATATTTCCCACCCGATCACTTTCTTGTAAAAAAATGGAGTGAAGTTTCAGTGGTCATTAGAGTGTGAAAAGAGTTTCCAACACTTGAAGCAATTATTAACCAGTGCTCCAATAATAAGGATTGATAATCCAAATGAAGAATTCATTGTATGCACATATGCTTGTAAAGAAAGACTTGGTGGAGTCCTCAGTCAAAATGGGTATGTTGTATGTTATGAATCAAGGAAGTTGAACGAGAATGAAAGGCATTATTCCACTCATGATTTGGAGTTGGCATCCATAGTGCATGCCTTGAAGAAGTGGAGGCACTACCTCATGGGGAAAATTTTATAGCCGAGGATAGACCATCATGGTATGAAATATTTATTTGGACAACCAACTCTAAATGCCAAACATAGCAGGTGGTTAGAGTTTCTAAGTGAATATGACTTTGATATAAAGCATATCAAAGGGAAAGAGAACAAGGTGGTTGATGCACTCAACATAAGAGTGCATGAGTTGCATGATACAACCATTAGCATGTACCGATATGATTTGAAGGACATAACCTTGGAGGATGCAAAATCAGATTTGCAATACAAGGAATTAGTGGCAAATTACAACAAGGTATTTTGCAGCATAAAATTGAAGACTACAAGTTGGGGAATGATGAAATTCTCAGGTATAGAAGACAAATTTGTGTACCATATTCCCAATAATTGAAAATTTTGATATTGAGAGAAATGGATAATGTACCTTATGCTAGACACCTGGGGTATGATAAAACTATTGCAGTTTTCAAGAGACAATATTAGTGCCCAGGCATGAAGAAATAAGTTGTTGAGTATATTGCCAAATGTTTGGAATGTCAAAAGGTCAAGGCTGAGAATAGAAACCCAACTGGGTTGTTGCATCCATTACCCATCCTTGAGTGGAAATGAGAAGTGGTAACAATGGATTTCATCACCAAACTACCCAGACCAACAAGCAACATGATTCCATCATGATAGTGGTGGGCAAGCTTACTAAAGCTACCCATTTCATTCCAGTGAATCTCACTCACAAGAAAACTAACGTTGTTGATATCTATATGATGGAAATTGCTTGATTGCATGGAATACCCAAGACAATTGTGTCTGACAAGGATCCAAAGTTTAACTCAAAGTTCTGGAAATGATTATTCAAAGGATTTGGAAGAAATTTGAATTTCAACACATCTTATCATCCATAATCTGATGGAAAAACAGAGAGGGTGAATCAAGTGATTGAGGATATGTTGAGGATGTATGTGATGGATAAACCATGAAAATGGGAAGACTACCTACACTTGGTAGAGTTTTTTTATAACAATGGGTACCAAACATATCTAAAGATGAGCCCATTTGAGGCACTTTATGGAAGAAGGTGCAACACACCTGTAAGTTGGGACAACCCAACAGATAGAGTAGTGGTTGGGACGAATTTTCTTAGGGAAATGGAAGAGCAGATGAAAAAAATAAAACATAATTTAAAGGCTTCTCAAGATAGGCAGAAAAGCTATGCTGATAAGGGAAAACTTTACAGGGAATTTAAAGTGGGTGATCATGTATTCTTGAAAGTGAAGGTCAACAAAAGTTCCTTGAAGTTGGGAAATTGTTCAAAGTTGGCATCTCATTATTGTGGGCCGTTTGAAATCCTAGAGAGGATTGGGACTATAGCATATATGATTGCATTACCTACACCAATGTCTGTTCATAATGTATTCCATGTATCATTTATCAAAAAGTATATACCTAATGTTAATCATGTTATTCAGGTGGAGTAAGAAGGTGCTTTTTAGGTGCATCCGGTATGCATATTGGAATGGAAGATCAAGCAACTCCAGAATCGATCCATAGAGCTAGTAAAGGTCCAATGGACCTGGTGCAGTCCCGAGGATGCGAATTGGGTGCACAAGAATGATATGTGGGCAAAATACCCGCATATTTTTGAAGATTTTTGAAAATTTTGGTGATAAATGTATATACGTATTGCACTTAGGACAGTGTAAAAATAAGGGGAGGGGAATGTAATACCCCAAGAGCGATCCCCAGTTAAAATTTTAGAATATGTTTAATAGGCTAGTGATCCAGGTGATTATAAGCTAGGAGGCTTATGTGATGATTAGGCCCGAGAGCCTAGATGCTAAATCCCAGTGAGCCTATTTTTGTATATTTAAACACTCATATCATTAATATAATACATCGCTACATGTAGACCAACCAAGATAAAAGAGTATGGGGGGCTAAACTCCACTGGGAAGGGAAAGGGAGGGGCTAAGAGACTAGGAAAAGGGATAAGCTAAAGGGATTACTCCCAAAGGAATATTATAATATTATTCCTAAAGACTATGGTGAGGATAATTATTTTATCCTAAGTTCTTATGGGAAAGAGAATGAATCCCAAGTGGAGATAAATGAGCTCCTTGAGAGCCATGTGTGATCAAGGGTGCATGAAAATAAGTGTGGGGGGAATTAGTCAGTTTACCACTCACGCAACCCTTCACGCACTCAACCATTCACTCACTCAGCCATTCATGCACTCAACCATTCACACACTCAATCATTATCCCCATCAGTCGACCTCTGCAACATTCATGCACTCCTAGAGCCTGCACATAATCTTGAGCTACCTGTACCTTCCTATTATCAGCAGAAAACTATATTCCTCCTAGGATGCACAACGCACATGTACCTACATGAGTTAGTGTTGTACCTTTATGTTATGAGAAGTATCTGTTTCATGCCCTGAAAGTTGTTGTTTCCTTCACCTGTTCTTAACTGAACCTTGTTTCTGTCATCATCCATTACCTATAATTAGTTGAATTAAGCATTGTATTGAAGAAACGGGTTGTCAGGGTCGTGGGATTGAATAAACGGGTTTTTAGGCCCATGGATTGAAGAGGTGGCTTTTCAGGCCCATGAGAAACTCTCTCCAGGTGAGAGAATTTATTGGAAAGTGATTTCCTGAGGGATCCCAACTGCAGCTACAATGCTTTGAAACTTCCTGTCTGGTCTATTGCTGAAGCCCTAGAAGGGAAGTGGGGCAGCTGAAGGACTGTTGAGCAGAGAAGGGGCACACTTCCTAGGGTGGGATAGGCATGTGGGGAATGAAATATTGTAGGCTAGTAGTTTGAGTTAGCTCCTGGGACGAAATCCATTGTGTTGACTATGTAACTTCCTGTTGTCTCATCCTAGCTAGGAATCCCTTTACCCAGGTGGAGTTTAGTCCCAGCTCAGGGGTGACCCACTGTTGAGAGTTCTGAGCAATGTGGTCTAAGGATGGGAGGATCTTGGAAGGTCTTCACGTAGTTGGTGGTATTCTATAAAAGATAAGTATTGACTCTGCATTAATTTACATGTTGTGTATTTATACATGTGCCTAATGTTTATGGGTTTTCCTGTGTATTCTGCATGTATATTTTTAATGTTATTTCCGCATGAATATGTGTATTTGCAGAATGTGTTTGTTTTCTTAAGTTCTTTATATATTTATATAGAAGAAATTATTGTTTTTATGGAGTGACATGGCCCCGACCTGGGTGTTCTGGGGATGTTACAATTTATACAGTTCTGCAAGAGTTTATGTGTGGCATAGCCCAACAGGTTTAATGTTGGGTGTGTTACATAACTCATTTTTTTCATGTAGTTATTGAACTTGACCCTCAAGTTTCTTAAGAAACTTCACATGTCAAGGAGCTAGGATTGTAGACTTAGGCAAAAAGGAGCTCCGTCTCTCCGGGTATTCAGGATTATTGGACTTTGTAAACCTGGTATTCTTCCGGAGTTTGACCTAACGAAGTGGTCATCAAGAGTGGGCAACTGATTTCTATCGATTGTTAGTACTCCTTATGTTATCCTTTCACTGCACTCGATAAAACGGTCGAGAATGATCCCAAAGTATATCAATGGTTAGTGTTACTTCATGATTCATGCTTACTCTATCCTTCCACTATGCTTGATCAACGATCGAGAATGATCCTAAAGTAGATCAACAGTTAGCGTTACTTCACGATTCTGACCTTCGACGATTATCTGAAAAAAGAAGTTTGGATATCCCCAAAGTTAGTAATCCCAGAGTGACATGGCGTGCTGATGTCACTATTGACATGGCACTGGCTAAGTGGTTGCCATGTGTCACCTTGATTCATGACTTTCATATACCTAAGACCTTGACACTTGTCACCAGTTAATTGGGCCATGTTTCATCTTTATCTTCTGCCACATGTCTCCTTCCTAGATCATGACTTTGCACTTCGTCACTTCGATACTTCATGGATTCAAGATTTTTCATTGTTTGGGACTCCTCGTAATCCAAGAGTGGTCAACATTGGGCTGACTATTCTTTTCTTCACACGACGGTTGTTTGGATTTCGTGACTTTGAGACTTTGATCTTCGAGAATTCTTGGTTTTTTCTGAACATCTAATCACCGCCGTAGGTCAATTCCAGATTTGACCACCTGATCCAACGACTGGTGTTACTTTGTGATTTTGAAATTTTTTAACTTAGTTATAATAATCACCAAAGTGGTATATCTTCGAAGTCCTGAAGATTTTTATCTCCTTCTTGATCCAATGACTGAGAACTCACTTGAAGTTCTCTAAGAGATCTAACAATTATTGTTTAGACACTTTCAATCAATGGCTCTAACTAATCTGATGGTTGTGATTTAATTTTGCAATGAGATAAATAGTATGTGAGAACCCAACTAGGTGGCTTGTTAACACTTTACCTCTACACGCGTGGTTTAGATGTTTGCCACGTAGCTAAACTATCCAATGGTCTAGATCAAAACGTGACCTCCATGTCCTTCCACTTTATGTTGATCAATGACCTATGGGATATCCCAAACCTTCCATTGATCCGATGGTCGAGGAGAGTTCATGAATTCGAGGCTTTGAACTTTGGGTATTCTTACATGATTCAGACTCCTTCTTGCTTGATCCAATGGTTGAGAACTCACTTGAATCTTCTCCACAAAATTTGAAGGCTCTTATTTAATCCCTCTTGATCTATGATTCTAGCTTGATCCAACTGTCCATAATGCTACTGTTCCATATATGATGGTTGATATTTAATCCTTCCCAACCTCTGACGTCACCTCAATCTGACAGTTGTCGGGATTTATATGGGATTTTGATCGATGGTTGACATATTTTTCGATTGTAATAGAGTTTCCTTACAATTCTTTAAGGGTTTCAACGCTCTTATTTTTTATTTGTTCATAGTTAATTATCCTGACCTTTTAATAACTATTTGTGCATTATTTTATGCACCAATATTTATTCGTTAACCCTCATGAGCTCTTAATTCTTTGTGCTTCGTTACTCCTTCTGTACATGGATTCTATGCATGCTAACTCTCCCAAGATTTAGGAACATAGGATCACTGTTGATCCTATCGTGATCAACAATGATCATAAATTGCTTCTTCCCCAAGATCATCTTCCTTTTTCTCTGTTTACTGTACATGTTTGGCTCATGTTTCCATCAGTGACAACACACAATCAATAATGCCAAAAATTGTGATGCTAGGTCCAAGGATCGTGAAAGGATCGTTGAATCGATTAAAGAATAGATTGAGGCTAAGTAACAATCGATAGTTAATGGATATCTGAATTAGAGTGAAATAAAGGAAGAACAAAGTTGAATTATGTTCATATGTAGGTCGAAGAATGAAGATCAAACCTTGTAGGTGAGGAGAAACTGTGACCATTGGATCAAGATCAATAGTTGATTGTGGCCATTGATTATATGCCCAAACTTCCATCGTGTGCTAAGAATGAACGGATGAGATTATATCTCAAACATATATTATTCAGATCGAAAACCAAGGAGTGCCCTCATTCAGAGTCCAAAATAATGGTAAAAGACTCAGATTCATATCTATCAGAGGAGGAACATTGATAGAATAATATGTGCTTCGATATAGAGGTATCAAAGAATATTTTTTTCCTGACCTTGATTTGTGTGCCGAAAGGGATGCCCAAAGTCTCTGTTCATATGTTAATAATGGACAGATGAGATTAGATATTAGATATAGGCCTATACAGATCATTGGCCAGTATCAATCCTCATTCAGAGTCCGAAAAAATGGTAAAATTATTTTAGATTCATAGCGATCGGAGGAGTAATGTTGATAGAGTAATATGTGCTCTAAAATAAGGGTATCGAAGAATAATTCATTCCTTGCCTTGATTTGTATACCAAAAAATTAGAAGTGAGGATGGTCATCCATGTTGTGCCTTAACCAGCCCCCCATTCGGATTTTTCTCATATCTGGAGGTCAAATCAAGTTGGGAGCTAGTCCATAAGTGGTTGGGGGGCCGACAAGAACCATAAATGCGCCATTCAGGGGAGTGCACAGCTTTTTTCATACATAGTCGTACATTTGGTGCATTGTGCACTCTACGGGCTTTGTTGGTCTGCGCACTATGTGCGTGCTTCCTTTAGTGAGTTTGCGCATGTCAATTTTCGCCCAATTGTATATTTTTTTTCCTTTTGAAATGCCTTTTGGTGTTGCAAGTGAACTAATTTTTGTTGGAATTGTTGTATTTCTGTAACCATTTGTGTGCAATGTTGTGGATGAAATTTCAGTGATAACATATGCCCCTTGATGTGTGAGGTTAGGAGAATACGTATAGCCAAAATACATCAATGTTTCTTCTATTGAGAGTGCCATTGTAATGAAGAGTGTTGAGAGGAACTACAAGAGAGATCTGTCGGAGGGAGAGGGGAAACTGTGGGACCTAAATATTTCTCTAGGTAGAAAAAAGAAAATCTGTATACAAACGAGGTGGGAATTCCCCATGCTCATGTCATGTAACTCAAAATGTAAGACAATAACTGAAGTTGTATGCTGATGTAGAAAACTGCAACACCCTCTGGGGTGGTTTGATAAAGGAAGATGAGAATTCTTAATGGTGAACATACTCTAAAAATAGACAAGACACTTGTAAGAAGTGTTGATGACTCGTAGGAATTAATGGCTTAACAAATTCAGGGGTCTTCGGCTAGTATAAAACAACTGCAATAGTATCATAGTAAGACCCATCGTAACATGAGATGTTGTTGAAGTCGAATGTTATGGGGGTCAACGGAATCAAAGAGAAATGATGATTCTCTCTGTCTTGTCCAAGACTCCTCATTGTAAAGTTAATGAGAGTCAAGATACTGTCACCTTCTAGAAACTGTGTTGATGTCGATAGAAAGGGAGACATGACTCCAAGAAGCAAAGGGCTTCGTGAAATCTATTGGGATGAGATCAGGTACTGATGGGGAACATGAACAAATTCAAGATGCGGTGAGACTCAAGAATGCCCTTGGTTGGGGTATCTTTGGAGGATGATTGGAAGCAACCATAAAATTGTATTTAGTGTCAGGGTGTTATAGGATAAATCCATAAGTGCGGACACAAACCGATCTCCCTAGATCCACCTGGATCTAGAACAAATCAAGAAAGAATAATACTCTTTCCCTAGATCTAGACTATTGAATGAATTAGGAAGTAAGAATCATGGACATACCTTTTGATCGCTTCATTTAGTCTTTGTTGTACCAACTTTGCTCCAACGCTCTTGGGCAGTCAAGACCAAAACAACTCAAACCAATCGAAGTGAAAACAACTTAATATATTCAATAGTTAACCTATGCATATGATCAAGGAATTATGCAATAAAGTAAACTTATCTTTATGGGAAAGGAACATATTGCTGTATCATATTGATAGAAAGCAAAACTTACAACCTAAGCCTTGATGCTGCAAGCCTCCTTTCAATGACCCTAGGCTATGACACACACACTTGATCACTTGTATGAAGAATATCAACCACCTTTGGTAACCTTGCTGGGGTTCTCTAGCTGCTGTAGCATCAGTCCTTCACACAATCATTCACAAATTCTCCAATGTATTCTTAACCTTGTTTGCTTCTAACCTTTTTCATGATAATCCTCTCAATATATAGGAGGAAATGAATTAGTTACTTTGATAAGAATGATCCCAAGATATCAGGAAAGCCAGTACTTAGATAACCATTCGAATGTCATCTCATCATTCTAGAAGATTCCCTTCTAGAAACTTCGAGAATTCTTCTTTTTCTCTTCTTTAGAAAGTGTTCGTACCCTAATAGTTAGGCACAGTGTGAACTTATCACACCCTAGCTTAAGGTAGCCTGCTAGAATCATGCATTCTCGCAGACCAATGTATAGATATCCTGCGAACCTTCCTCAAAACTGTGATTTCTGGAGAAAGATGAAGGTAACTTTTCTCAGGAAAAGATTCTAATGAAGAGCCTGAGTACACCATCCTTAATACATCATCATGATGACCAAAATCATGGGTAACAGAATGCCCCCCAAAGTCTGAGATTGGAACCAGTGACAGTCGATAGACTTTGTAAGCTGCATGTGTGTGTCGAGAACCAGGAGCACATCTAATCGGAAACCTGCAAACAATCAAGCATCGACAGAGTATCATATATATCAATTCTGAGGTAGGCATTCCCATACTCAGATCATAGACTGATGAAATTGTAGACACAGGTCATGGCTACCAATCATACACTGTGGATCCATGCCGTAAAAATATAACATAGCCACTTGAATACACTGTGGATCTATGCGAGTAAAATTCAAATCAAGACGACATAGCCATGAAACATACACAGTGGATCTATGTGTCGCAAGTTATAAATACTCCATCGCAACCTGGATCACAAAGATAATATCCAGGGTCTTCAACCTCGTCCCCCAAAGTACGAATCTATCCATGTGATTACATGTGTTGAAGTCGAACATGGTAGAAACCACTTGATTATGGGTCAGTGATAAAACTGTTAACAAGTGCGAGGTAAATCACCATTAATGTCAATGACTCCCAAGGTACCATAGCACAATCCATCAAATGTGAATAAATTATTTGATGTCGAACATTCGACGAAATCTCTCGATCAGGGGTCAATGATGTAAACCCACTGTCGAAAGTGAGGAAACTTGCCATTGAGGCATGCAAGCTCCAAGGTACTGAATAATTTCTAAGTGTTGATTCCAGATAATGAGCTGAAGTCGACAGAACAAAACTCGTC
>SNQJ01S0145971.1:0-23997 GCA_010110895.2 Picea sitchensis
ATTTGGCTCCAACTGGGATGGAGACCTCCCTGTGAGGTTTCCAAGAACCTAGTTTGACTCAGTAGCCTTATTTACAACTTGAAATCAAAACTGATTTTACTCAGTATTCCATTGGGCATGGAGTTATTGACGAAAACAAAATAAAAACAAAACTGAAACGGATATGTATAAATAAGCAGGCTTTAAGGAAATCCTCATGAAAATTAGAGTTTCAGAAACCACCCATTGAATGAGCCACCTGATACTTCTTCACCTGCAAGATCTTGGAGGACAAAAGTATTGTTCTGATGAGCCGATGCTATGAAAAATGGACCTTTCCAGAGTGCATCAAACTTGCCATGTTTTCCATTTTCCTGTCTTGTTGCATCCCATTTCAGAACCAAATGCCTTGCCTTGAAAATATATGTCTTAACTTTTCTGTCAAAAATTTATTTCATCTTCCTTTGGTGTAACTTTTTCTTTTCTAGAAGTTTCTCTCTATCTTGGTGCAACTCTAACAAATTGTGGATCCTCCTAGTTAGATCATTTGGCTCAGAGTCAGCTTCTTGTAAAAAAAATTCAACTCATAGTGAAAGTTGAATAGGAAAGATGGTTTCAATGCCATATACCAACTGGAAAGGGGATGTGCCAATTGACTTTTTATTTGTAACTCTGTCAGCCCACAAAGAAAATTTCAACTTGGAATCCCAACCTTTGGTATTTTGTTCAAGCAACTTCTTTATGATTCTGACTAAACTCTTATTTGATGATTCAACTAATCCATTTCCCCGTGGATAGTAAGAAGTAGAATGTACTAGTTGAATTCCCATTTCTTCACACAATTTTACCAAGTGTTTATCATTAAACGTAGCAACACTTCTTGTGACTATTCTCTTAGGGCAACCAAATCTGAAGAATATGTTTTCTTGCAGAAAATTAATGATGACAGTGTGATTGATATTTCTTGTAAGAATGGCCTCGATCCATTTGGTAAAATAATCAGTATCCACAAGGATCCATTTATTTTGATTTCTAGAAGGTGGATGAATCTCACCTATAAATTCCAAACCCCATTGCTGAAAAGGACCCGTAATGGATGCAATAATCCTGCAATATTTGTTTTTCAACTTTTACTTGTTGACACTCCAAACACTTGGAAAAACACTCAGACACGTCTTGCTTCATTCTTGACCAGTAGTACAATTTCCTTACTATTGTTATCATATTTTAATAACCATGATGACCTACATAAGGTATCCTATGAAATTCATCGATGATTATGTGTTTCAACACTATTGAATTAGGCACATATAACTTGTGGTTGTAGAATAGTAATTCATCCATTGCAAGTTGATACCCTTCATGTTTTTTCTCATTGGATTCTTGCTACAATTCCTCTCTTACATGATTGGAAAACTTATCTTCCTGCAAGAGTATTATAATTCTTTTTTTGATGTTAGGCTCACTTACACTTGATTTTGATAAGTGTCTCATCTGTACAGTCTGGCTGAGTGCATCTGCCATTCTATTTTCCTTTCATTTTATATGTTTTATTTCAAAGTAAAACTCACTATTCAATGTCATCCATCTATCTTGTATAGTGTTAAAACATGGTTGATCAAACAAATAATTAGACCACAATGGTTTGTCATCATGAAAAAACTTATTTCAATCAAGTAATGTCTCCACATATTTAGTGCATGTATAATCATTACAAGCTCCAAATTGTGGGTGCTCCAAATTGTGGGTGACATACATTGTTCATGCTTGTTTATTTTTCATGACTCATAACATATCAATTTCCCTTATTTCATAAGAACTTCTCTGGGTCTGTATTTCCAAACATCAACACAAACAAAGAAATATTTCGCATGGTCTGTGACCTTGAAAACATGGGTGTTTTTCAAAAGAATCTTTAGTTGTTGAAGGATGGCTTCACACTTTGTTGACCATAAAAATGTATTATGTTTCCTCTGTAATGAATTAATGGGATGACTAATCTTGGAAAATCCATTACTAAACCTTTACCTATGTAACATTTTGATGCGAAATCCAATCCATGATTTCCTTTATCTGCGTGGGATCTACTCCCATTCCTTCTGTTGAGATTATGTGGCCCAAATACTATATCTCCTTCTAAAACAAGTCACACTTGATGAAATTTTCATACATTTGGCAATCTCTCAACATCTGTAACACCATATTAAGATGCTCTTTGTATTCTTCTTTAGTCTTGGAATACAAAATAATATCATCAACAGACACTATGAAAAACTTATCTAGATGCTTGTTGAGAACACTATTGATTAAGAACATTAAATTATTTTGTGCATTATAAAGCCCAAATGTCACTATCACAAACTCATAGTGTGATATCTCGTTCTAAAGGTTGTCTTGTGAATTTATTCATCCTTGATCCTGACTTGGTGATATCCAAGTCTCAAGTCAATCTTAGATAAAATTCTATCTCCTCTAAGTTGGTCGAAAATATCATTGATCCTGGGTAATGGATATTATTCTTGATGGTAATATTGTTTAACTATTGGTAATCAATGCATAACCACAATGTACCATTCTTTTTCTTCACAAAAAGTGTAGGCTCTCCCCATGGGGATACACTTGGACTAATATACCATTTATACAACATCTCCTTCATCAACACCTTCAATTCCACCAGCTGTAGTGTGCTCATCCTCTAGGGTACTTTTGATGATTGTACCTCTCCAGTAACAATATCTATTGAAAAAAAATGATCTTTCTTAGGAGGAATCCCAATTACTTCCTCTAGAAATACATAATCAAACTCCTGCAACACTGGGTGATCCTCAACCCTCAAGTATTTTCTCCATATGGCATTGAACACTTGTATGGAATACAAGGGACACCCTTTTCTATTGAATTTCTTAATATATAGTTTCGATATTTTCCAAGCTGAAACTAGCTTATGAATGCCTTGAAACACCCTTGTGTTACCTTCAACATCTTCACACTCAAAGGTTTTGTCATAACAGTTCAATTTCTTTTTTATGAACCACTAAACATTCCATGCTTAAAAACACATCATATGATCCTAGGGGTAGGATATTCAAGGCTACTTGAGTATGAAGTCCACTCATTTCAAATCAAAAATCCTCTATTACCTCTTCCACTTTTCTCTTAGTCCTCGTTTCTCATTGAAGCAACCCTGCCTTTGGATGTTTCTTTCTCTGTAAGGAACATGATTCAAAAATTTGAGGTAATACATAACTAATATTAGATCGAGCATCAATGAAAATAGAAATGGGTTTCTTGGAAATTATACCTTCCAACTCCACTAAAGATTCTTGGTGGTTTTCTTGTTGATTTTCTATAGCTGCATATATCGTTACAACATTTTTGGCCACATCATTGACCATAGTAGCCTACTTAACATGATAGAATATTTTTTTGTCATGTTTTCTATGAAGACAATCTCTTAATAGATGTGCCTCTCCACAACAATGTTTTTTTTAAGCAAAATTTCACCAATTTGGCGAATTTTTTTTTTTGAAGAAATGTATGATAAACGTTTTCATATTTTCAATAAAAATAAAAACGTTCTAGCCTAATTTATTATTATAGCTATGAATACACTTACATTTTCACTTAAATATAAACATTTTCCATGAACATATAATACATTTTCTTAATATTTTCGCCAAATCAATGATTATGCATCCCATTTTTTTAGGAATATTTTCTACTTATGGTTGATTAGTTAATAGAAACTACTCTAGGAAAAGCTATAAATTTTAAATTGAAGTCTTGTAAATTTATGTAGGAAGATAAAAAAAAAAATTATACTTTACTTCCATTATTTTTTCACTTCTTTCAACATGTTGTATACTAGTGTGTAAAAATTTTTCCATGTATTTTTAAAGATGTTTCCCATTGTTTCTTTTTGTTGTAATTTCCCTGTAATTGATATGAAAGTTTATTTTTTCTTTAAATATTATACTATGAGTTTTTTTTTTTAATTATTCTCAATGATGTACATGTGACACTAATGGAATGATGTTGTTGCTAAATTTTAAAGGTAGTAAAAAGAAATCAATTAGTTATTGCCTAAAATAAATGATATTATTTTTTTACAAATATAGTTTGATTGCCAAATGATTTGATAAGTTATGACTTATGTGTTTTGAAAAAAAAAAAATTACTCCACAACCCAAACACTTTAGGGGTCCTTTCATTGGATCCTCTACTCTTTCTCTTTATTGTTTTGCTAGCCTATTTCCACTATGAGATGGAAATTTGTGTTGGTGCACACTTCTTGGTTGACCGAACTGAGCACCTTTCTTTCAATTTTTGTATGGGGATGATTTGAATCCATTCTTATGAAATATGGCCTTATATTTTCTCTTCCAATCCATGGGAGGATTATTCCGATGCTTGGATTGATCATAGAAATACTTATCCTTCCTATTGGTATCCTCCAAGTTCTTAGGCTCATCAAATTCAATTATGTCCTGATCAGACTGTGGGATCTGTAACACACCCATGGTGGGGGTGACAAAATTTCTCTCTTCTTAGGAGAATCAAAACCCCCATTCAAGGTTTCTTTCCCATTTTTCTCTTTCATAGATTTCCATCCATGATCCCCATACTCCGAACCAAGGTCAAAGTTGATAGGTATCCTCTCCCAAGTTCTTAGGGTTATTCCATCCATCTATACTCGCATATGACCATGGTCTATAACCAGATGCCAATACAACCACCATGCCAATCCTATGGAGTGGAAAGTCTTTGAAGTTCATAATCTGACACAGCGTGTCCTCAGAGAGTTTTACGGTCCTGATTGACTTCGGGACCTCAGCATTCAGGAATTTTGAATGCTCCAAAGGATTTTGTCCCTGAATTACTTCCATACCTAGAGTTACAGATCGAGTGCCATGTGTCCCTTATGATCGACGGTTATAATCTACTTCGAGACTTCAACATTCAGGAGTTTCAAACACTCCAATGCCTTTTTCCTCCAAGGTAATCCGTACCCAGAGTTACAGATCAAATGCCACACGTCTCCCCTGATCAACGATTGTCATCTACTTCAGGACTTTTTTGTTTGGGAGTTTCAAACACTCCAACAACATTCTCCTCCGAAGTACTCTGTACCTGGAGTTACAGATCAAGAACCACATGTCTTTCCCAATAAACGATTGTGATCTACTTCGGGACTTCAACGTTCAGGATTTCTTGACTCGCATGACCCCACTTTCCTATGAAGTGGCTATCTTATGAAATGGAAGATCTGCTGACATTTGTCCATAGCTATCAGATGAATAAGATAAACTCTGGCTCTTTGGCCTTCATAATTTCTTGTCCAACACATCCCCTTTTCTCACAGAGTGAATTCCTCCAAAATGGGAGATCTTCTGCCATGTGTCGCTTCCAACAGATGGTTGGGATGACTTTGGGACTCCATCCTTCGGAAATCCTTTCATATTCACACTTCACTCCTCCTGGAGTGGTTTCTCTCCATAGTAAATAATCTCATGACACTTGTCCCTTTGGATTGGATGGCTCAAATCTAATTCGGCTCTTTGGGAGTTTTGAGAGGCAAGCTCTTCTTTTCTCCCAGAGTTGGTCAACTCTGAGACAACCACAACCTCAATCTGACAGTTCGAGGGTATATATGTGACCCAAAATATCTATGGCTCATAACATCCATTTAATGTTCCCTTGAGTCCCAGTGCGTACCAATCCAAGAAGGACACCTTGCAACCCCGTCAATCGACACATGGGCTCCCACATGATATCAACGTTGATACTCGCATTCCCATGATTGAACGGTCATGAGGGATCCTGAAGGATCCTTAGATCCATGATCCACATCAAATTTGAGACTTTGAGACTTGAGGTGTTTTGGTATTTACCAATCATGTCCTCTTAGAGTGGTCAACCCGGTCGGGGATAGTTCCACGGGAATCTCTGAGATCCTGACCCATATTTGCCGCCCGAGGAGACTTGAGGGATCTGTTGTGCAGTAGAAAGTATCAGTTGTTGGACTCGCTTGATGCGAGAGGAATCGAGAAGGAGTTGGCGTTAGTTCTCCTTCTCCGGATACAATGATCGTGAAGAACGGCTCCTCCCAAACTAATCTCATCCATTATTCTTTCAAACTCACCATTCTACCTGAGTTCTATCAGCTCCTTAACTACTTAATTATTTTTCTCTAATTCTCACAGACTTAATGCTTAGATAAATCCTTTGGGCACCTCTTATGCTCATCTATCATCTCTAGAACATAAGTGGGGGGGTGGGTTCTAGATCTATTCTCATCTCGTAGAGGCTCTGTACGCACATGCACTACCTCTCCTAAGCTTGGATGACCCCTTCCTTCAGAACAAATGAGATTTTTAGCATGCACGTAGCGGATATGCCCAAAGGTAGCGATTCCTTGATTCATTTATTTAGCAGGCCACCCACAAGGAAGCTCAGTCATTTATATTAACATAGGCGGAGAATTTATCGGTTTATTAAATGCATAATTAGGAAGAATTGAAGGATAATTAAGAAAACATGTCCATCCCCGCAACATTAAATTAGAATATCCAACCTTAATTCACAGTTTCAACTTAAATACACAATATATAAGATTATTTATCTATTACAGGTGGTGGAAAACTAAATGACTGTCGGTGTTCATCCTTCCCAACCTTAGGCTCGGAGGCATTCATTCTTAGTGCTCTATCCACCCCTGTGCCAAGACTTGATATCACTAGGGAATTTATTTCAATTCTCATTGATCCTTTCTCTTTCACATCTTAAAGGTTTTATCATATGCTTCCTCAACATCAAGCTCCGTTCTTACGCTCATGTCCCATTCTCTACATACTCTGGAGATCTTCCTCTTTATCACCGGCCTCAGCAGGTTTTATCAGATGCTCACTTAGCATCAAGATCGTGGCCTTTGACTCATTCTTTGCTGCTCACCTATTCCTCACATTCTCCCTCTTCTCTTCATCTCCTCTTTCATTCCTTACACACACTTTCCTCATCGCTTGGTTTTCTTTTGTGGAAAGAAACCTGAGTCCATTCTAGATGCACTTGAGATACGTGAGTATAGGATGAACTTTTTCATCTATACCATGATTTCATTCATGGGGGTGGTTTGAGTTTTAGGCACTATGCTTTCATTCGTGAACATATCCCATTTCTCATTTCTTTCCTCTAGTTGCTTAATGACCCTTGAGTGTAAATTATAATTAATTTAATGATATAATCCTAAAAATTAAGCTAGAAACTACATTTATGTCTTAAAAGAACATTTCTAATTGATTATTATTAATGGGTTAGTCATGATGGTTAATGATTCATTTAAATAATAATTAAATTCATTAATTAATTAATTATTAAATAAAAGGTAGAGAATAAAATATAACATTTAAATTAAGTTGTGTATACAAGAGGGGATCACATAAGAATCCCGAGAGATATAAGATATTTAATGAATGGATAGGATATTTAAATGAATGAATAAGATTATTTAATAAAGGGATAAGGGATTTGGTGGGGGAGTTAATGAAGGGAAGGCCGGTGAAGGAGGAATAAGGGGAAAGGGGTTTGGAGGAGGATCATTCACGGAAGTTGGTCATGAGTTTGGAAGCTTTGGAGTATTCTGAGAGAGCCGAGGAGAACGTGAGATTGGTGCTCCAGTTAAGGAGCCTTGGGATTACTACAGGCTGTGACATATTGATCGGGGAAAGCATCGAGTTGCTGGGGTTTTGGGCTTGGAGGGCTGGATGTCGTGGGCCATCCTGGGGCTAAGTCGTTTTCTCCTAGTTGGTGGACAATGACAATTTTTCTTTGTTTGCAAGAGGACCGGGCTGTGTAGAAGGTAGCAGGCCCCGTGACTGACAAAGCATTTGTATGGAAATAGCATCAGGACCAGGTACCCTGTTCAATTATGCATTTAATTATTCTACTATGAATTCGTTAATATTTGATGAATTTAAATTCCTGAAGTCGCTGGTATGAATATAAATATTATGCTGAATAAGTATTGTCTTGGATTAAAGAAATAAATAAATTACTTATGAGGATAAGGATGTTTAGATATATTTTGGGCATTACATTTAGTATCGAGCCACAGTTTCAAATCTGGAACAAGAGCCCTAAATAAGAAGGTTTAGTTAGTAAAATCCAGCAACTTGCAAATAAAACATGAAAAATTAATAAAAATAAAAATAAAAAGAAATTATAAAAGTTGGTAAAAAAATAAAATGTTTGAATATATGCCAGAAACATCTAACTAACATTACAAGTGGCTAGAAGAAAAAAAGCAATCTTGAGAATGAATTACTGGATAAACTGGTTGGGCTTGAAGATGATGTCAGAACACTGCAAGAAAAGCATATGGTATTATAAAAGAAGAGAATATAAAAAAAAAAAAAAAAAACGGGCAAAAAAAAAAAAAAAAAAAAAAGGTGAAAGATCTACAAGTGGAGAAATTACACTTGAAGAGAAGTCCCAACTCCTTCTATAGGGTCTTCGCAACATTAAGCATAGGTTGACCCTATTGCAGAAGAAACTTTCTGGTTTAGAATACAACAACTTGCTTAAGAATGATGCATGAGAGACCGTAACTGTAGTTCAAAAATAGAGGATATGGTGATGCTTGGAAGTTACAAATCTAGCCTTCAAACTAAGATGCTACGTACGATGAATGAAATTTGGCAATCTAAATGAAGAAAATTCTCATTTCTGTCTAAATACAGAGTATGATAAATATTAAAAGATATGGAACCATGGAAATATATATAGCAGAGAAACAAACAATACAGCAAAGAGGGGTAACGGAAAGAATACCCTGATTCTTTAAAAATGCAGCCAGATTAGCCTGTCTATGCATTGCAATCTTGCAAATTGCATGCATCTGAGCTGTAAATTCTTGAATTACCCATGCAGTTGTTGCACCACCAACTCCTACTTTATAAGCAAGGGATGGACAAGTCCTCACAACTCCGGCAAGTCGCATTATATCTTTTACCTGATAGTATATTTCTTTCATAGGATACAAAGCTTGCAACATTTGACGGCCAGCTAACTGGAGAATTTGTTGCCTATCACTTTGGAATATTGTCTCCAAGAATGGTTGGGACTTTCTTCTACTTGAGTCTAGCCCAGTTTCTGTTGAATCTGCACCCACTTTCATCTTGTACAAAGAGTAGTATCCAGACAAAAGTTTAATATAAGCATTTCAAGGCAGTTCAAATAAATGGAGAGTTCCAAATTGAACACCGAGGGCAATGATAGAATAAAAACAAATGGCATAAATTTCAAGGCAGTTCGAATAAATGGAGTCCCAGTCCCAAATTGAGCAACGGGGAATTTTAGCACCCACGTAATAGTAATTACACCCCATAAAGCAAACACAAATAATGTATTGATAGGTTGAGCATCCATACCAACGTTTCTTCCGATATTTAGCTGTTAACGTGGTTTATTTATTTGCACGAAATTGCTTTTACTTGAAGCGAACCAATGAAAAACACAGAGCGCTCGTATAGAAAACCAAGGAACTGAAACCAAGGCAAACAAGATAAGAAAATATAAACCCTAAAACCAACAACAAACACAAGCCAGCACAGTGCCAACACCAAACCCCAAAGCCCATCGTTCAACGCTGAGCCAAACAAGTCTATGAGCTCTCAGTCATAGCACCAAAGTCGAGACCAAGCGCCAAAGATATCATGGAAGGAGATAAATGTCTGCAGCACCCTACCTATCTCATCCAGAAATTCGGCACCATTTTGCGCACCTACAACAAACACACAAACTAAAGTCAGCATGATACAGCAAGCCGCCTGCACTTTTGACTTCCATATGATGAAGTCGCTACTGCGTTACCGCAAATTTAAAAGACCAAGTTTTAGCTCCTTCTTCAAGTCTTCGCACTTACACATCACAACATACATTACCGAATATCACGACTAAATCCAAGCTGAGCGCCCTAGTGCCAAACTCCATGAAAACCCCAAATCCCAAGCCAAATCTAGCACCTGCAACCTGTAAACAAAAAACCATGGCGGCAGGTAGGGTGAGGGAGCATATGGATAACAAGCGAGAAAAAAAAACAACGAGTGAACTATTAGGGTTTAAAGTAGTAGGCCAATATTTTATTCCCAAGAATGGAAGTGAGAGACCGCACATTAAGCTACATCACGGAGCCGCTAGAGCTTAGCCAGTGCCATTTATATGTCATTTGGTTGTTTAAATTTAAACATAAACTACAACAAGTCTTGTTTAATGTTAAAACTGGCCATTATATTCAGCCATTAATCTTTAAATGTTTAAATTTATATTTAAATTACGATTAAGCGTTAATAATATGAGCCTCTCAATATATGTTAATATATGTTATTGTGCTTTACATTTTGGATCACGATTATGTAGATACTTGGTTAGGATATTAACAGTGCAGTCGATTTTGAAAATGTTTATGCCCGGTGGATATGCGTGGTGCTCTGCGATGAGCTATATACATAAATACAAAAAATGATGGAAAGTTATGCCATGTTAATAATATGAATGAAGTACTCCCTTAAGTTATTGAGGTTGGTAAACGATAAGTTATTTCATATTCAACAAATATTAGTATCTTTTCCTAGTTGTTTGATATGATTATGAACTTTGAAATGCACTACTTAATTGTAGAACTAGAGATGAGTATGGCAGATGTGACTTAAAAAACAAAATTCACAGTTTTGTTCAGGATGGGTTTTATGGAATATCTAGAATGTACGTAACCAAACTATTACATTGAAGACGAGCGAAATACTAGTTACGAGTTAACAACAACCATCTATTGTGTCTATTGTCATATAAGATTTATGATAATACTAATATAATAATATATAAAAGTTAAATTGTAATTAAAATATAGTTAAATTGTAATTATAAAGTATTATATGATTAATTATATAAAAGTAATTATATGATTAATATTTTAAGTAATTATGCTAAGTATATCTAAACATGTTATGATAGATTTTGGTTGTTGATGTTAATTATAATTGATAATCTTTGGATAAGTTGATTATGATATACAAGTTGATTAGAGTTGACTATGGATGAATCTATTTAACTATAATTAACCATGGTTTAATATATCTGATCATAAATGACCATATTGACTATGGTTGATCATAATTGATCATGTTTGTTTTGGTTAGCATAGTTGACTATAGTTGATTAACGTTACCCATGTTATCCATGGTTGAACACGATATACTATAATTGACTCTAGTTGCTTGCATTCCACAAAAATTTTCCATGGTTAACTCTAATTCACTACCAAGACCAACATTATTAAAGCAAGGAAAATGTGGTTAACCATGATTGATCACGCTTAACCATAGTTCACCATAAGTGATCATAGTTTACTATAATGTACTTTATTGACCATGGTTGACATTTTGTGTGCTATAGTTGAATATAATTAATCATGTGTAACCATGATTAATTATAGTTATTATGGTGTGATAGGGAATAATCTCCTCATTAAGGTCTAATCAATCAATTATATACACCAATGCAAACATGAATGTATGGAAAAGAATACAATGAGAAACACAACCATCCCCCAACAATCAAGTATAGAAATCAAAAGAATAGTTTTAAGCATATGATAAAATAAATAGCTACTTATAACTAACTAGTTTAATGGGCGGTAAATAATCAATTCATGGCTAAATCATGTAATTGTCAAATGACAAATAAAATGAAATACATATTAATAATTGCATCTACCAATATCACCTTGTCACCAAAGCTCAGGTTTCTCTTTTCTACACCACTTATAGACTTCAAATTTTCTTCGAAAATAAATCTTACTATATATGAATGAGAGATCAGCTTGATATTTAAATCCAGATCTAAGAAGGAGATTCACATTTAGAATTAATCTAAAGATTTAATCTTTAGGCGAGTTTGATCCCTAAGTTAAATAATGAAATATGAAAATTTCAAACTTTTAACTATTATTAGTTAAGGTCGTAGGGACTTAGATTAGGACAAGCGAGGAAGATGACATAATCATTAGGAGCGTAAGCATAGGAAGTCATGAGTGAAGCGCAAATCTAGCATAGCTAGGGTAAAGAAAACCAATAGTTATTTTCATAGGGTTGAGAAACGAAGCTTAGATGTAAGCCTAACCTAACCTAGCCAATTCCCTAATGGAGTAATGTACGTTTATAGACAAGTAAAAGAAAACTTACGCCCTAACCCTGTTTCTAAAGAGTTTGAGTAGCAACAATTTGAAACATCCCGGAACTCACCTTGACAACTTTGATCGATGCAGGTCAAAGTACACAAGTCCCGAGGGACTCGAGAAGTCGGCCGGGGGATAAATCGTCATAAGCACCTTGACGCCACCACCACCATACGCCCTAGATAGCCAACCCCTCATCTTGTGCTCGTTGGAAGCCATCAACTAGAATTTAAAAAGAAGCGACAACGGCGAGGGGCCCGAAGTGGAACCTCCACCACAGGTCATTTAATCCAGGCGTCAAAGGATTGAGGGGAGGACCTCCACACAAAGACATCCACCTTGAAGTTGCAAAGATCAAACTTCGAGAGTTTGTTGGAAGTCACGCCCGATGGCGGAAGCTTTATGGTTGGAAAGCATGACCAGGTGTTTTGCCTAAGGGACTATACGTCCATCTCATGAAGATCACCATTTTTTGAGTTAAAGGAACGGTAGGCCGGTGGGGCAACTGAAGACAAGCACCTTACCCGGACAGTGTCTTGCAGGAACTTTTTGAGGAGAGGTTCGAAAGGAAATATCTACCGGCTGTGCGAAGGAACAACAGGTTGGAGCGTTTCATGCCTTAGTACGAGGAAACAAAATTGTAGAAGAATATAAGATCAGATTTATGGAACTAGTCAAATATGTATGCATTATATATGGATAATGACTAGCGACAGGCAGAGCACTTCATATATGAATTGAACCCTAGGATAAGAGCTATGGTAGGGATGTGGAAGCCGTCTTGATGGCGGAGGTGGTGGAAAGTGCGCGTTATGTGGAAGAAGATATGAACTTGAGTGGGGGTGCAAGACCGACATTTCCACATGCTTAGAGATTTCGTAGGAAAGGCCCGAGGACATTTCCTAGAGGAAGGGGCTCAAGGCCACCACCATACAGTACTTGATTTGCGCCAAGGACCCAGAAGGCTGCCGAGGGGATTTCAATGGCAGCGAGCCACGGCACCTCGATCTACATGCGTAACAGCGCTGAACTGAGTCAGTAAGGACAAGTATGGTGCAACAACCCTCTAGTTAAGGACAACTACTCTAACAAGCGAGTGCAATTTTTTTATTTTAACCGTGTGTGCACGCGTGTGGGAAGGAAGCGGACTACTGCTTTGGACTCTCGTTGCCACTTGCGGCAGTGACAAAGGCATAACCCCACGGCGATCACAACACAAAAATTTACTTTTGTTGTCGGTAGTTGTCGCCAACTAGGAGGTTGTTATAATAGTATCGGAAATCCGGTTCGACCAGCGATATGGGGTTATGTAAGCGTTGAAATGAAGTCTTGTCTTATTATACTTTGTTGGTGCGGAGTTGATTGTGTGCGTGTAGAGTAATCATGGTTAGAAGGGCCAGCGGTGACGGCCGGGGTGCCGCTACCAAAGGGAGGAAGGCGCCTCCAATGACATCAGCGGGGGTCTGTAGCGAGGGGAGAGGCGAAGGTTCTCGGATAGGAGAATATCCTTGATTGGTGATATTATTGGGATGATGAGATACTTTCAACACATGCCTGAGGCTCTGATCAACCATTTGGAAAGAGATAAGTCCAGGGAATCGACACCCCTTGAGGGTCCACCACAAACTTGAGAAGATCAAGATTCACCGTGAACTCGAGAAGGTAAAATTTCACGAGTTCTTTGGTACCCCGGATAAACGACCAGAGCATTGTTATAAATATGGAATGTGCCCAGCACTTTGCGATTATATCCAACATGAAGGTCCATGGAGGTCTTTCAGAAGGGGCTCTTCTATGGTGGAAGGGCGGCCTCACATCCTTGGTGAACATGGTCATGGAAAGGCGTGTCATGGGAGCTGATTAGAACGGTTCAGGGGTACCTTTATAGGGAAATTCATTGGCGTCAGCTCAGCAGGTTCCAACAGCGCTCTGACGGGGAGGTCGTATGGTGCAGTCTGAGGGCATGATTTATGGGTACACTCCGGTATGCTCCGCACCTTAACAGAGCTCAAAGTCAGCGGGTTCATGTTTGGCCTTACTTGGCGGTGTGTGAAAAGATTAGGATATTGATGCCTCAAACCTTACTGCATTACATCTAGAAGGCCCTCATATATGAGGAGGAGCTTATCAGTGAGGTCAGACCGGGACTTATTGAGACCTTGAAGCCCGAGTTCATCGAAGTAGCGACATGGAACCTGTGAGACATGGGACATCATAGCTGTGAGGAGGGATCCGTTCACTACACCCACCGGCCGAGCCCGTCACCTCAGTACCGGACACCTTATCGAGGACCACGGCACCAACAACAACGTCGACCAGCGGCCCGGCCAGTTTAGGCACATTCGGAGAAACGGGCAGGGTTTGAGCCAGGTGGGAGTCCTCTTCGCCAGATTACCGGGACCTCTTGGGCGAAGAGAGTGTTAGACGTCACGGGGAGCCACACTACCAGCATGGTTGTCCTGTGGAGAGGGCGGGGCGATGCGGATCAGTCCGACCCACTACCATGGGAGATATGGGCAAGGCCCATTGGGTTCATGCAACAGTGAATAACCGATAGGTAGAGAATCAGTCGACTATGCTCGATACGTAAGCTATCATCTCTAGATGGACCCTTAGTATTTTGATAGACAGAGGAGCTCTTGAGAGTTTCATTTACGGTGCAATGCTAAAAAGAATTAAAGTAAAGTCGTCGAACAGGATGAGTTTAACTTTGTGGAGATGGCCAGGAGATGAAGGTTGGAGGAAAGGTTACGGTGCCTTAACTGGGAGAGTTTAATCACGAGGAAGTCAAATGTAAATCACGATCTTAGGATCTTATGGCGTGGTGATTGGTATGGATTGGTTGAAACAACATGAGTCGATTCTCAGTACATGGAGCGAAGCCACGGTTGAGCTTGGTTGATGTGAAGGGCCAGAGATGTGTGATTGTAGAGACGAGAACCATGGAATTTCCTGCTTGAGTTCGTCTCTTCCCTTCCCGATTCTGAAGATTATCATAAGGTGTAGAAAACTTTTATCGCGATCCTCAGCTCAGCGAGAAGGGAGTAGTGGAAGGTCTAGAACACCTTCCGTTAGTGAAAGAGTTTGTTGACGTATTTCTAGAAGAGTTTCACGGGATATGTGGAAAAGGCTGGAGTTTACCATAGACACGAAACGGGAACCAGACAATGAAGCATGCTCCGGATGTCGCCGACCACAGGTTGCAAAGAGCTGAAATCTGGCCAGAAGGAGTTATTGAACCTGGGACTATCGTCCTAGTATGTCACCATGGGGTGCACCAATTATTTTCATGCGAAAGAAGGAAGGATCATGAAGGCTTTACATTGACTACCGTCAAATAAACAAGGCCACGATCAAGAATCGGTATCCTTACCAGAATTGATCTAATGATCAAATGAAGAGATGCGTGATGTTCTCAAGATCGATTTGCGATCAGGATATCACCGGTTTCATATCAAGGAGGATGAAACATCCCCTGGGCCATGCTAAGGCGAATTTGAATCTGAGTTCTGTTTTTTCCTTTTGAATTACGACCAAGCGCCCGAGGGGGTATTCATGAGTTTGATGAGCGGGGTGTGCAGTGCTTGGACAAGTTCGTCGAAGTGTTCGTGGCGATATTTTGATCTACTCTTGAATGACGGAGGAGCATGTGAACATTCTTGGTACTACAATGTTTCTGAGAACACAAATTGTATGGGAAGTTGTCAAATGCTCTTTATATCCAGTTCACTATAGGGCATATCTCTGGCGAAGGTATCTCCGTCGATCCAGTAAGTTTGAGGCTATTATGGAATAGCCCTTAGATATCTGAAGTGCGTAGTTTATGGGATTAAGCGGGGATGCTATAAACCCGGTTTGTTGAGGGTTTTAGAGATAGCAAATCGATCCGCAGTGCAGGAAAATAGAAGTTTTAGACGGAAGAAATCATGGAGGCCTTTGAGGAGGCTTAAGGAGTTTTTGATGAAAGCGTCGATACTAAAGGTCCACGACATGGAAGTAGACTTCTTGGATGCTGATACATCCAAGGAAGGTTTATGTGGAGTTTTGATGCAAGACAGACGGGTGATCGCTTACATTTCAAGGAAAATTAAGAAGGCATGAAGAGAACTACGTGATGCATGATTTGGATTTATTGGAAATTGTATATTCCTTGAGTTTGGAGACACTACCTTGTAGGGTGAAAATTTGAACTAAAAGCCAGATCATTATGGACTACCAACGCATTTTACACAATGATCTGACGTATTGATAAGCGTTAGTGAATTGCTTAGCGAATATGACCGAAGTTACTTACATAAGGAATGGTGAACCGGGAAGCGGATGCCTTGAGTCAAAAGGCCATCTTTAGGTGTTGCCTCTTGAGAAAAATCTCGTGAAAATTCTCACCTTATAAGTGGCGTGATGATGGTGGTACAAGAGTCAAAGGGAGTTTATCGGACAAAACAGTGATCTGTATTTTGAAGGATATTCATTGGATAATGATGGGTTATTGAGGTTTAGAATTAAGATTCGTACCACCCTAATGGCGAAGTTGAGGGATGTTGTTTGATCATGAAATCATAGGCGGGTTACATGGCTCACCTGGGAATTTCGAAGATGAGGGCAAACCTCAAGCCATTATTCTTCTGGAGGGGAATGATGGCCGACATAGTTAACTTTGTGACTAGATGTCTAGAGTGTCAGGAAGTAAAGGCTGGTATAGACACACAGTAGGATTACTTCAACCACAAGCCATTCAGGAATCGATAGGAAGTTATTTAGATGGATTTTATAAATTGACTGCCCACTTGTGGCGGCAAGAACCGCGACTCAATTTTGTAGTAGTAGACACTTTTCGGCGAAGAGTACTCCTTTATTCACATGTGTAGGATGTATCAGGCACCTCACATAGGTAAGTTTTCATCGGTGAGATTGTGGGCTACATGGCATACCTAAAAGATTATATCGATCGAGGATCGGTGTTCTTGGGCCCGATTTGGGCCAGCGTTTCCAAGAATGCCCAGGAACCCAACTTAACTTTAGTCGCATATCACCCGGAGAGGCGGATGAATGAGACGAAGAACGAACCAAACCTTGGAATACATGTTACATGTACGTATTGGACCAACAAAAGCGTTGGGAGGAATTCTGCCTCTAGTAGAATTCACTTACAACAACGGTTACGAGCACCATTAGGATGGCCTTTTGATTTTCTTTATAGGAGACCATAGCCGAGGATACCCTTTGAGTTGGGGTCGGCTTGGGGATAGGGTCCTGTGGGACCAGATGCGATCCAAGAGATGGAAGAGCGGATGCAATCCATAAGACAAAAAGATTAAATAAGCACAAGATCGACATAAAGTAATGCCAATGCGCGCAGTATTTGTAGTTATAGGAGTCGGCGTGTCCGGAGTCTTCTTGTGGGTTAAGCGCATAGAGCTCGATCAAGTTTGGAAAGAGAGAAAAAATCTCTCCTAGGTTCACGGGAACTTTAGATATTGTGGAGAGAAAGAGGGCCATTAGCCTATCGACTAACCTTACGATTCTTTTAGGGCATGTACGCGATGTATTTTATGTGTATGTTTTGAGACATTATATTAGTGATCCCTACACATGTGATTGACGGAAGTTCCTTGTAGGTATCCCGGATGAGAGGCTCATGGCTGAGCAGTGCACGCATCTTAGATCATCGTTTAGCCGATTCACGATGTCCGAGCGGTAGATCAGAATCAAAGTCCGATTAAGAGGCGGAGTTATAGTCCACACTCGGCGACACAGGAGGGCCTTGAGATGATATCGTCAGCTGATTTCCATTTTGTTTGATAAAGATAGACTTGCCAATCTTGTGATACTTTATTTACGCATTTTATGTTAGGAAACTTCGGGCCGAAGTTTAGACCAAGAAGGGGTGTAATATAACATCCCCACTCTGATACTTGAGAACACTTATTATTTGAAACTTGCTTTCGCAAGTGATGCGGACTTTAGATGTTAGACCATTTATACTTGATTATGATGCGATTGTGAATGACATGATGTGTTACTATTTGATGGCGGAATTACTATTGGCTCAGTTTATTTGAGTGTGTAGAGTTTTTGACCTTGAGGATGTAGAGGCATCTGTAGAACCCCCTTAGACTCAAGCCCGGAAACCGAGGGAGTGTTCTTTTGTGTTGATATGTTTACTATGATGTCTCATTCTATTTGATGATTTGTTTTTGGTATTTTACGACATGATTGTGTTGATGCGGTGGCGATAAAGCAGAGGTTTCACATATGGAGTAAAGGGGCCACACGATTTGCAGAGAGGTTGAAGTAGAGGGGTGGACAAATACGCCCTTCCTGCTAGCACTCAGGTAAGCTCAGGCGTAGGTTAAGCGATTACCCTGGATTGAGGAGGACCCACCCGATAATGAGACCCATTTATGTGATGACTCACGATGATTCACAAAGTGGCGCAATGGAAACGGGGTGTATGAATATAGTCTCCTGATTCCACTGGTGGAGTGTTGACTCGAGGGTTATAGAGGTCTACCAATCAATCCGGTAGTGATGGCACCCTTGGAGCCGCGTGGTGCATCTGAAGAGACGCGATGCACAAAAGAGTTGGTGAGTGGCACCTTGGAGCACATGGTGCATCTGAAGACTTTATGTTAAAAGGTCAGAGGCAAAGTGGCACCCTTGGGCTTGCGATGAGGTCGCGTCTGATGGGCATCGCCAATAATGTGGTTGAAGGAGTCAAACCAATTAGCCCTAAGTCTTCAACACACAGAAGAAAACCTTAAGCATATCCCTTAACCAACCGTCGCTTATCTCAAAATCTAAACCCTAAGCCAAGACTTTTCTAGAAAAGGGGGCTATTGGTATTGTTATCTTTGCCGGACTAAGAATTTGGGTGATTTCTTAATAGGGTTAGGGAGTTCTCGGTGGACGAATTGGTAGCTCGGCCTTGGAGGTGAGATGAGAAGCCAGGCTATTGTCTGGGTTGTGTGGCCTCTTTTTGGCTCGGGGGGGCTAAGGGGAAGTAGAGTACCCCTAGATTTAGGCTGGGAGGTACCGGTGAGAAGTCCCTCTGATCGACAAGCAGGAAGCCGAGAGTGGAGGGAGCACAGAATCATTCTTTGCAGCGATAAAGAGCCTGAGGTATGTAAATCTGCAGGCATTTCCCCTACGTCTTCTTTATTAGGTTTATAAGCTGTAGTTTTAAAGGTCTTTGTGCAAAGGGGTAGTTCAGTGGTTGTTGGTGTAAACTTGTGGTTTCGATGGTTATTCCACCTTTCTTTTTCATATATGTACAGTTAGGGATGAATAACTTGTTTGGGTTTATGATTATTTCATTTTATTGGCAAAATTTTAGGATGGATAAATGTGTACTGGGTTCATGGTTAGTTCATTTTCCTTTATTTTAGGCTCCGCTCATGGTCTCTAGGAAAATTCGTTGGCATTTCTTGTGACTGTCGTTCACAACCAGTTCTACAGTGAGTTCTTTCTACCTTGGGCATTTTATAACTACAATGGGTGTGCTTTCCCAGTAGGTTCCTCCTTTTACTTCACGGCATTCGTCTTCATTTTCGTATGTAAGCCAATTGAAATCTAGGCCTCGGTCAAATCTATCTTATTGTCTGCAATCTTTATTCGAAGGTGTACACAGAATATAGGTCACTGTGTTCATTTTAAAGGATCTCTATTTGTTTTTTTATTCCCCGCAAAAAGGTTCTGCAGTTGATTAACTACTTAAAGGTAGTAGCCCATATGGCGAACTTTAGGAGATTGATGCTCAAGTTAGTTGGTTCCCAACCCCAGTGCTAAACCTAGGGAACACCCAGGAAGGCACACACCAGGATTTATTAAGGAATAAAGCGGGGCCTTTAGCCGAGTGCTCATTCAATCCTGATCCCCGATCTGTTTTTGAGTCACACATCAGTTGATTCGAAAGAGCCTTCTTTAGAGATGTGACAGTCAGGCTGAACTGAGCTCGCTCCATCTCTCAATCAATCTGTCATGCCCTCCTCAAGTAACCTACTGCTTGACGTCCGCCTCTTCCTCATCCATTGTTGGGGTTTGTTGAAGTGAAAAAGGCCTTATGGGGCACATTTAGGTTAACTTCTTTATTAGATTTCCATGCGTCCGACCCATTTTAATTATATTCCTTCTATGTTAATAGCAGCAACAAGAGAAGTCGGACGCTCCACAGCCCAAGTAGGGGAGACATCTTGTATCACTAAAATTATAAAATGAAAACACCGCGGACGAATGACGGAGACCGCCCTTTTTTTTAGCCGAGTGCTCTTTCAATCCTGTTCCCGATCTGTTTGAGTCTCACATCAGTTGAGTCGTACGAGCCTTCTTTAGAGATGTGACAGTTGGGCTGAACTAAGCTCGCTCCATCTCTCAATCAATCTATCACGCCCTTACATCCTCAAGTAACCTACTGCTTGACGTCCGCCTCTTCCTCATCCATTGTTGGGGTTTGTTGAAGTGAAAAAGGCCGTATGGGGCACATTTAGGTTAACTTCTTTATTAGATTTCCATGCGTCCGACCCATTTTAATTATATTCCTTCTATGTTAATAGCAGCAACAAGAGAAGTCGGACGCTCCACAGCCCAAGTAGGGGAGACATCTTGTATCACTCAAAATTATAAAATGAGAAACACACGCCGGACGAATGACCAGAACCCACTGCTTTTGTTTTTATATTAAGTCGGTAAATGATTTTTAAATATACAGCGTGTTGATGCACACACCAATATAGGTCTATACTATTGCTAGATTCACAGTGGTTGTACATGCAAGGGTGAATCTCTTTTACTGATCAGATAACAGTACGTGTTATACTCAGAATGTAGTTTTTTTTAATTCCTGATTAGATATATCAAACTGTCAGGTCATTAATTGAGCCTACGCAACACTGTTGTGTTATTGTTAGATAAGGGCGATTTCCACATCACTTTTCCTTGGTGAATTGGTTTAGGGATTATTGGGTTAGCCTTCAGCGTTAAAGCATGAAGCAGGCCTGCGATTTACAGTTTTATCCATTGATGGTCGTCAATCCTTAAAACCTTGCCAGAGATTTCCAGTAGAACAGGGACTGCGTCCTTAGTTAGAAATCGCCTCCCAGACTAAAAGGGAATCCCCCTTAGCTGCAAACCTTTAGAATAAGGAGATCTGGTTAAACGTACTCTGCTTGACAGGTATACTTGTTGGCTTGCGTGCCCGTGGAAGAATAAGCTGGGCGTAGTTGACAGACTAGATGCACGTGTTTATTTTGTGCATTTATATCCTTTACCGATTTGCGCATCCTTGGAAGAATCAAACAGGCGTGGATGAATGTCGTTGAGTCGTTACTGGCAGATGTAACGGCCTTATCATTACAACGTTATGAATTGTCATATTCCTTTTACTACCCTTTAGAACTATGCAACGGCCAGATTTATTGCTCTCCTTACTACTGTGAAATTGTTATGTTAGTAACATGTCGCCATTGTGGGATAACCGTTCCACCTTATGTTGTGGGGATATAATCTAAATAATTAATTGTTGTTATTTAAACTATGGTTATTTTATAAATGGATTTAACTGCTTAATTTGCAATGTGAATTTGTTATTTTTTTTACATGTCGCCATGTGTTGGTTAAACGTTCTTCCTTTGGTTTGGGGATATCGATTTAGATAAATAGTTAGACTGTTATTCAAACTGTGTTTTATTTCATAATTGGATTTAATTGCTTAAATGCGATGATAATTCTGGTCCAAATTGCCAAAACATATTTGTTGTATATTGCAATGTTAGTGAATGATTAGGGTAGGGAATGTATGGTATTACGATGCTAAAGATAATGCTTAAACTATAATATTTATATTTGCTTATTTGCCATGGTAACACTTGTTTAAATTGCAAGATTAATATTTGTTTTAATTAGCAATGTTAATAATGATGCCAATCGAAATGTTAACAATTGTTTACTTTGAATTGTTCATGATGAAGTTTAAATTGCAAGGTTAATCTGCATTTAAATTGAAGTGTTATTGATGATGTCTAAATTGCAATGCTATTATTTGTTAGGTTATTGGAAGGTATCGTAATATTGGTTTAATGTACAATATTAGTACTTGGTTACATTGCAAGGATAAATTGTTAAACTATAATGCTAATGATGATGCTTAAACTGCAACATTAATAATCGCTTGATTTGCCATGGTAACACTTGTTTAAATTGCAAGATTAATAGGTGTTTTAATTAGCAATATTAATAATGATGCTGATCGCAATGTTAATAATTGTTACTTGGAAATTCTCATGATGAAGTTTAAATCGCAAGGTTAATCTTCGTTTAAATTGAAGTGTTAATGATTATGTCCAATTTGCAATGCCAATATTGTTAAATTATTATGACTTGTATCATGTTCTTCAAGTTGTTAAACCCTTAATGATGATCGATTCTTAATGCTAATTTAAGGTGTACATATCGACTTATTGAGTCTTAAAATGATCTCAATACTAACCTAAGGTTGTAGTCGACAACTTGGTTTATGACCCGCCTTCAGGATGTAAAACTACTTTTAACCTAGACCGCTTCAGTGATAGGTAATTGTCGTCCTTTTAGATCTTAGAAATTGGCCTTTAGCCAGGAATACTGGTCGGGTAGTTGATGAGGTTGTATTTAGCTTATGCTTCCTATGTGGATTGTTGTTCCTTAACCCTTATTGTACTTGGATGTAATCAATCCCTTGTTGCTCTGCTTGTGTCGGGAGTGATCTAGAAACCCCCTGGTAAGCCTTAGTATATATGTCTGTGTGTTTTCTGCGTCCAGAATCCAGTGCCGTATCAAGAGTCTCGGGCCCTTTAAAGGCAGGGTTCCACTCTTGCGACACACCTGAGAGGATTCCTAGTTTCTGCCTGAGCAGTCGGCCAGGAGCCTATCTGACCCTCTCTCTCTCCGGAGCAGAGGACTAATATTAAACGCCCTGCTTTTCTGTGCAGCAATAGTAAACTCCACTACTATGGATTCTCCCATCCGTGACTGTACCGTACATAACACCTTGTGTTGTTTTCTGCTTATAGCTGCTTGTTGTGCGCCTTCGTCCTCTTGTTGTGATCGTCGTGGTTGCGTCTTGTCAGTTGTCGGGTGGCGACGTAGAGTCCAGTGTGTCTGTTTCCCTTCCCACACGCGCGCACACACGGTTAAAACAAAAAACATTTGCACCTGTTGTCAAAGTAGTTGTCCTTAACTAGGAGGGTTGTTACATATAGTCCAGGATCTGCTACTTGGGAAGACGCCGAGACACTACGGAGAGACTATCCCTCACTATTTTGACCAACTCGAGAACATGTTTCTCGAAGGTGGGGTTTATGTAACACCACCTTTTGACTTAGACAACCAGGATTACCTGAGGCCTATACACTTTATTTTCTCACCACGGTGAAACTATTAAGTAATACACTCAAACTTTAAAATTTATGAACCCTAACAAATGATTAAGTGTTATTGATGATGATGCATGTAATGCGATCTATTATGTGAATGTAAATTTTACGAATGTTTAAGTGTTATTGATGATGATGCATGTAATGCAATCTATTATGTGAATGTAAATTTTATGAATGTTTAAGTGTTATTGATGATGATGCATGTAATGAAATCTATTATGTGAATGTAAATTTTACAAATGTTTAAGTGTTATTGATGATGATGCATGTAATGCGATCTATTATGTGAATGTAAATTTTATGAATTTTTAAGTGTTATTGATGATGATGCATGTAATGCGATCTATTATGTGAATGTAAATTTTGCAAAGGTTTAAAAGT
>SNQJ01S0145972.1:0-23799 GCA_010110895.2 Picea sitchensis
AAAGTCTTCATAAATGAGTAGTTTACCTTTTTACATGTCCATGCCTCCTTTGGAATGCCACCATACAAGGATATTGAAGGCCCTTTGTTTATTAAGTAAACAGTAGTATCTACAACATCTACCCAAAACTGTAAGGGAAACCCAACATGCAATCTCATACTCCTTGCACGTTCCATGATTATCATGTTCATCCTTTCTGACACAACATTTTCTTGTGGTGTTCTTGGAACTGTCTTCTCTCTATGAATCCCATGGTATGAACAAAAATTATCAAACTCCTTGCCACAATATTCACCTCCATTGTCTTATTTGAGACACTTCAACTTTTTTCCTGTCTCATTCTCAACCAAAGCATTCCATTTCTTAAAATTTTCAAAAACATCATATTTTTGTCGAATGCAATAAACCGAAATACAACTCTCTTATGTTTTCCATAAACACAGTGTTCACAGAAATCCAAATCAACTTGTTTAAGATATGGCAACAAATTCCTTTTTTGAAGTGTATGCATCCCCTTCTCACTCATGTGTCCAAGCCTATGATGCCACAATGTTGTATCCACTCCTATAGAATCTAAAGATATAGAAGAGTCGACATTACCAGTACATAAATACAATGTACCTACCTTCTCTCTTTTTTCCATTACCAATTATCCTTCAATGACCTTCCACGCCTTATCTGTAAATGTAGATATATACCTTCACTTACCAATTGTCTTGTTGAAATTAGATTTCTTCTCAAATTTGGTATATGTCTCACCTCGTTCAGTCTTTCAGTAACCATTGGTTTCCATTCTTTTTCTTTATTTGTACCTTACCCATTCCAAAAATTTTACATGGTTCATCATCACCCAAATAAACCTATCCAAAATCACCTTAAACATAATTTTGAAAATATTTCATATGGGGTGTAGCATGAAATGAAGCCCATGAATCTACTACCCAAGACTCAGTAATATTATCTAAACAAAGAATCAAAGAATCTTGTAACACATCACCTATTACATTTGCTTCCTAATTTTTCTCCTGTTGTCCATCTCTTTATTTCTTTGCAGTTCTGCAGTCTTTCTTCATATGTCCTTTCTTGCTACAATTCCAACACTCTATCTTTCCTAGTCTAGATTTGGATCTTCCCTTCTTAGAATTCCCAAATTTTCCTGGAATCTTTCCTCTTTCCCTTTGTCTTCCCTTGTTCTCCTCGGTCAATGAATTACCTGAAGTCTCACCTATACTTTTATGTCGCATTTCCTCACTAAGCATAAAACTAACAACATCGCCAAATTTCATAGTGTTTGAACCAAAGACAGATTTACTTACAACCATGACCAAGTTGTTCCAGCTTTCTGGTAATGAGCACAATATTAGAATATCCCTAACCTTGTCATCAAAGTACACTTTTACATAAATTAACTAATTAGTAACCATATTAAATTCATTTAAATGATTGACAACAAACCCATATTATGACATCTTCATATTAAATAATCACTTCATTACAAATACCTTGTTGGAGGCCAAGGGTTTTTCATATAATTTATCCAATGCATTCATCATATGATCTATTGTATTTTCTTTCGAAATATTGAAAGCCACTGACGTTGTCAGGCACAGTCGCATCATTCCCAATGCCTTTCTGTCAAGAATCTCCCATTCTTCGCCCTTCATACTCGCCGGTTGTTTTGATTTTCCACCCAACGGTAGGTAAAGATCCTTCTGATATAAATACTATTCCATCTATATCTTCCATAACTAATAGTTTTAGCTATTAAATTTCTCAACCTTAAACTTTCCATCTTTCTCCATTGCTCCCAGTCGAACTAGGAACCCTCTTTTTCTACGAGTTACCTTTCTCTATGAGCACAGTTGTTAGAAAAAAAGGATAGTAGAGCAATAAAATAAAATAAAATAAATGTGAATATAAAACATAGAAGATACACAATACAATAGGTACATAGATATATGTGGTTCACCTAATGTGGGCTACGTCCACTAGATAAATTGTCAGGTCCTTCCTTTATTATTATCCATCAAATGAAGGGATACAACCTACACATACCCACTATAACTTCCTCTTCTTTCTCTCATAGTCTCCTCTCTCAGAATACAATATTCACTCACTCACCCACACAGCCGCAATACAATTCCCTCATATGTAAAATAATGTTGTCTTCTAGGGAAAAAATCCCTAACATAACTTCTACTGTCAGATATGTGACCTTATAATGAACAATCCAGATTGACTACGAAATTACAATTTTTTACAAGGAAATTTTTCCCAAAAATTCACTTCAGGGAACTGCCCCCAAATCCCTCGCCAAGGGAGGGCTCCAAAATTTCTCATCACCCCCCCTAGAACCCCCTGGAGATATACTTGGGGGGGAAATCCCCCCCACACCCCCCATCAAGTAATGGGCTCCAAACACGACTGAAAAAAGATCTCTGAATCAGTAAGATAATCAAGCTCCACAACCAACAAATTGTTGTGTTTTATGGTTATCTATCATTTTCAATTAGCCCACAATTGTAGGGGAATTTCCCCACAAAAAACAACCCACTATTTAACATAACCTGATAACCATCTAGGGTTATGGTTTTTTCATGCCTCAACCCTCGATTAGTGTTAGGGTTTTAGACCATCTAGAATATTCTTAAATGTTTACGTGTGAATATCCCCACAGGTGTGAGTAATGGGTGTTGACATGACATCCACTTCATACCATGGTGGTCAACAGGGTAGGTTAACTTGTGGGAGAAATAAATTCTGCATATGAACTTTGATTGAGGTGATTGTTTAACCATTGGAAATCTTATGGTTTGTAGAGAAACATCAAGGGGCTAGGTGCTAATATCATAAACATTTGACCCAAAAAAGTGTCATTTGATTCCTCAAACAAGATCTAGAATTTTGCAAACCCCAAATCGCAAGACTAGAAGCTGCCCCTAAAATGGGCCCTACAAGTCAATTCTTCCATCTATTTCCTCTCGAAAAGTACCAAGTTAGATGAAAAATTATATAAATATCCATTTTGGATCATACATCGCCATTTATAGAGGATTTTGGTCCTAAGAATATTTTATTGAATGAGGTGAGGAAAGTCTTCCTCTACCTTTTCCCTAGAGTACCATTTGGTCTTACCTGGAAGTTTACTTTCATCCCTATATACTAGATCTCATGCTGCCCTTTTCTGGTATTTATAGACTTCTTCTACAAATCTATATATTTTTCCAACTATGCCTAAGTTTCTAGTGCTAAGTCCTCTATGGTAGGTACGACCTACTCCTTAGTTACCTAATCCAATATGGAAGGTTCATAGATTTTCATATTTTCCACATTCACTACTAAGTAAATGCACATATATGGCGGTAGATTGAATCTATAGGAATTATCACCCACCTTATCCAATAATTCAAAATGACCATACCATAGAGCCTTGATCTTCTTAACAGGACCTTGTATCCTTTCTATGTTCATATGCAACCAAAATTTGTCTCCCACCTTGAATGTTTTCCCAATTTTGTGTTGATCATCTTGGTCCTTGTACTTTTCTTATGAATTCTTCAATGTCACTTATAATTTCAAATGGATCTACCTAATATTTTCAACATTTTTTTCTTCTTTAAAAACATCTCCTATGATATCTTCCATCACTCATCTCTTTTGTCCATATATAACATCTAAGGGAAATAATGGAAAATTCCCAAAACAAGTTTCAAAAGGGGACTTACCAATAGAAGTGTGGAATGATTTGTGATAAGAGTGTTGAATATAAATAAAATTTTCATCTTAGGTATTATGATGCTTCTAATTTTAACCTCTCAAAAGATGAACCTGTATCTTGTTGAATACTTCTATCTTCCCATCTAATTGTGGAGAGAAAGTCATATATCTCTTCAACTTGGTGCACTAAGAAATATGTTATCCCTATCTAAGATAATGCTCCTTGGTATCCCAAAGTGCACCTAGACATTTTCAAAGAACATGTTTTCTATTTATTGTCCTTTGATGGTACTTTTACAATGCACAAAAATGGACACCTTGTTGATCCTGTAAACTACCACAAAAGAGAGTCATGTCCCTTTCTGTTTTTTGGCAAACCACCCACAAAATCCATGGAGATGTTATCCAAGGTTCTCCTTGGTATAGCTAAGGGATGGTATAAACCTTGATTTTTGTTACTTATCTTGTTGGTACAACAAAGTATGCATCCTCTAATAAATTGAGCTACATCTTCTTGCATTCTAGGACAATATATATACCTCTATAAGTTGGAAACTATCTCCCCAACACCAAAACGTCCTACAATCTTGGAGGTATGAGCCTCTCTGATAAGATAAAATATTTTACCTTTAAGAACATAGAGCTTGTATAGATTGTAGAGAAACCCATTCTGGAGATGATAGTCAACCTTACAATCACCTTATTCTACATGAATTTGTCCTCATAGCTATTGAAACACCCCTTTAAAGTACTCGTCTTCAATGTATGCCTCTTTCTATGCATCAAGGGTAAAAGTCTATGTGTGCATAAAAGTTCCTGAAGTTGTAATATTGGATGTGTGTGGCCTTGAAAGGATGTTTGCAAAATTATTAGTAATGTCATTTATATATTTGTTGACTAGATAAAACTATTTCAAAAACCTCATCCACTTATAGTGTCTAATTTTTTGAAGCTTACTCTAGGCCTTAAAATACTAAAATGGCATGTGATCAATGTGGATAACAGTTTCATTTCCCATCAAATAGTGATTTTACTTCTTAACATATTCAAATAGTCTATATAGTTCCTTATCATACATAGGGTAGTTCACGACTCCGCCATGAAACATTTCAGAATGATAACATTTCAGCTTACCTCCTTACATAAACACCACTCCAATAGCATAGCCACTTGCATACATCTCCACTTCGAAAGGTTTCTACAAATTAGACAATGTAAGAACTAGTGCTTGATTGATCTTCCATTTCAACTCATCAAAATATTTTTGTTGATTCTTTCCCCACTGGAAATTCTTATCACTGGTTGTTATGGCATGAAGTGGTATAACCATAGTTGAAAAGGATGCTATAAATTTTCATAGGTACTTTTCTACCCAAACAAAGCTACTAACTTCAATGAAATTAGTAGGAAATAGCCACTTGAGGATGGCCTCCATCTTCATAGGATCTATCTTGAGTTCCCCTCCACCAATCACATACCACAAATACTTCAATGATTGTTGAGAAAAAACAAATTTCTTAATGTTAGCCAACAGTTGATGATTTTTTAGAGTCTCTAACAAATGCATGATATGTGATATATGTTCTTCCCAGGTAGAGCTATAAACCAATATATCATTAAGTACACTATCACAAATGAATATAGAAAGGTATGCAATACATCATTCATCAAATACATAAATGTAGTTGGTGTTTTTACCCCCTAGCCTAGGGATAACTAAGTAGATCACGTCTCGAGGCCCACGGTCCTAGACATAGAGTATCGAGAGCCAGACGACTTGAGCATGGCCCTAGAGGGCCCCTCTTTTCTTCAGTGCAGTCCACTTATCACCAGCAATAGTATCCATCACACCAACTTGGTCCTGAAGTAGCGATGAGTCTTTCTCCATGAGGTAATGAGTCTGGGTATCATGGTATGTATCACTCTGATTTTTGAAGCACTTGAATATGTTGTATTGAATCCTTTTTCATTTCATGACGTTTACTTGGAAATTATGCTCTTTTCCTCATTCATACTTGGAAGGGTGACATGGTTCCCTAGTAAGTTTAATTACCTTTGGGATGGGTTGCTACTGGGTGAATCTGTGAAAATCCATCGCATGTTCCCTCCATACTTATCACTTTCCATCTTTATTCCTTTCATCTCCCCTATCCTTGTTTGGGAAATAGGATTGGCTACACTAGGAAGGGTTGTACCTTACCTTGTGGGAAGAAGGGGCTAAAGGCCCAAAGGGTAAAAGTAGTTGGCAAGAGTTAAAATCCAATGTTGAAACCTTAGAGATGCTTCACCCAGGGATCCCCGAGAAATAAAGTGAAAATATTCTCGGTAAGAAAAGGAGACCCATAAGATAACATAAACACTCAAGGTACTAGTTGATGGATAGGACATCTCATCATGAGCCGACCTATTATGACCATGGGCATGTAGCGGTATGACACTACCACCTATATGGTCACCAAGCTAGAGTAGTAGCTCTTGGTGGCATATCCAAGAGAAAGGGGGTCTCATCACGAGCCAACCTTCTCATTTACGTGAAATGTTTGTGGATAATGTTGTCACCTCTGGTCATCAAGCCAGGACAGTGGCCCTCAACTATTTCCTTGGATCACAAGAGAAAAAGATCAAAATAAATAAATCTAAGAGTAAAAGGAAATGAATGGGCTAGGAAACAATTTCATTCATGCCAAGGTGCATCTCTCCCTCTAAAAAGGCACCCATAGGTAAGACTTTACATTTCTCTGTTATCACATGCACCCCATGCCCAAATATCTACCCTATGCCACCATATACACTTACATGACTTGGACTAGAATCCAAATGGGAAACACCCTTAACTTAAGAGAGGTTAGCCTAATAGGACACCCTGAGACCCTCTCCAAAAATAACTTGTCAACTTGCAAAATCTCTTTGAGCATTTGTTTTGGGCTAAGGGGGGTTTGATGCACATGTTCGGGTAATTTAATTATTATATGTGATTTACATTCTATGATCCATGTTACTTATGAACCCCTGGAGGGATTACTTGTTTTTTATGCAGGACCTTTCCCGGTGGACATGTACACATGAGAGAATGATTAGCTCAGACCTTCATGGGGACTTAAATCCCACATATGGATGTTGAAACCCCATCCAAGGGTAAAAAGAGATTAAAAATCTTGCATTGGAAGAAAGAAGGATGTTTCCTTTGGAGGCACCTTGGAATAACTATACCCAATGGATATTTATCTTCCCACGTGGACATTATCCCTTGAGGGCCCTGGACATTACCATGATAGCCCTAGACGTCATCCAGAGCTAGGGTTTCATATTTGGAGGCATTTGTGAGCTTGGTGGAACGTGTGGGAATCATCTTAGGCCTATGGAAGCCAAGCGCTCTACTTTCCCAGCTCAACATTCCACATATGGGTCTCAACGTCACCCTAGAGGGGCATGACATCACCCTTGGAGGAGTTTCTAGATGCAAATTTATTTTTATTTTGTCAAAATTTATTTTTTGTTGTAAACTAGCTAGGTCAGCCCTGTTTTTGACCTAAAAGTGAATTAAGGGTCATAATTTTGTATAAATAAACATAAAGTACTCTCATTTTTACATCATAACTTATCGTTTGAAGAAAATAGGTATGAAATTTGTGCCCTATTGGGGTCATTGGATGAAATATTGAGGCGCCACTCTTGTTTAAGGCTTGTACTTCCAACTTGGATCAATTTTTGGAGTTTTATGGTGATGTTGCATGGTATACTCATGATTATTCTTGGTGCAAGTAAGTAGAATATGCATTTGTCATCTATTGAATGATTTATTGTATGGTTTTAATTTCTCATACAAGATTATGAAATTGCATGGTGTATTTAATGCTGAAGTAAGACACTTAAGTTGCTAGTTTCTTACTTTTTATTTGCGAATTTTTTCACTCAATTGATCTAGTAACTAGTGAAACCCTAGAGCCCTAAATTGATAGCACTCTAAGGGTTTTCATTTGGTTATTGTTGCATAAGTTATACTCCATAAAAATTCTAAGGAGAGAAAGGCGCTAGAGCCTAGAAGTGCCTACAACCTAGCACTTCGTCTCTTGAGATCAAAATCTAGGAGGACTTAAGTTGTTCCTCATCCTATACGTTTTCCCTCTTATAATTTTTTGTATCATCAAAAATTAGTAGCCTTAGCAGAAGTCTCCCTCCTTGACTATGTTATCACCATAACAATTTTTGTGTGAAATCTAGTTTTCAAGACTTAGCGAGGCGCTAAATGGATGTGTAGGCATGAAAAACTAGAGGATAGGTCCAAGTCTAGTGGGAGGAGGCTAAAACTAGCGGTATCACGGAGTTGATGGGACCCGACAGGTCGCAGATTGCAGGCACTACAGATCAACAGTTGGGGATCGTTTCTGGGGGAGGACTTGCACGGAAGATAATTCCAGAAAGAGGACCAAAAAGTAAACCACGGTTTCAGGTCGGGACCACATGGTGATAGTGGGTGCATTTCACGGTGATAAGCGGGTTTCCCCAAACCACTCCCTCTCACCCCCGAAATTGGGAAAGTATATAACGAGCGCTCTTGTCGTTATTTTATTATTATTTCAAATACTGGAAGGTTGAAAGTTGGTGCGACCACTCCATTCAAACTGAATCTCAGAAATACACCAATATCACGCGTTTTCCGGTCATTTATAGGTATTTTTCATCTCCACCATGGACCCTACCATTATGTATGCAGTAGAGCAAGACCCTATGTCAAACGAAGATTCCCTAATTGATATAGATTCAGATGTGTTCGACACGGAAATCACCATTTCTCCCATCTCCATGTTCAGAGCCAATATGTCCGATAATGTAGGGAAGTAGATACCCTTCCTTGAAGCAGTCCAAGCCACTATAGTCCCTTACGTTGTCGAGGTCGCATTCTCTTTTCTCTAAATTCATAAGTTGGTGCATAGAGCAATATTCACAGGAAGAGAAATTTGTCTTAGATAAACGGGGGTCTGAACTCCCGTGTAGGGTAGAGAGTCTGTCAATTTGAGCCTCCCTCAGCATACCAAAGTCCTTCTCCACAGTTTCTAAACCGTTTGAAGAAGAAAAGTTGATTATGGTTTACAGGGAATGTCTTTCAGAATTCAAAGACCTATTCTTATGAAAAATTGTCAAACCAGCGCATATTTTCGAAATTATGTCACTGCCATTGAGTGTTAATGTCATGGTTATTGAAGTCCAATGGGTTTGTTCCATATTGAGTCATATTTTAGGTCTATACAATGACAAGTATGTGGTCGAGATCATGTTAGGTTTTCTGTTGGATTTTTTCCAGTCAAAGTCCATTCAGTCAGTCTGCATCAGCTTCGATAAATTCATAGTTGATAATATCCATAAACGGCTAGTGAATTTTCAGTCACTAAGACATTTTAGATATTACACATACTTGTTGAAGATTTTCCTGGAAAAAAACAAGAGAGAGTTCCCAGACGCAGAATTCATATCAACTGAATGTAAAAGGATCACATTGCTCATTTTTATCAACAAGGTCATGTCTAGGGTTTACATCTTGATTTTCAACACCAAGCTACCAGGCTACCAAGAGTCCTAGATGACATGAGGATCTATTTACAGCCAAATCCATAAAATAGAGTGGGGGACTAGGTGTTGTTCATGCATTCAACAGTGATACAGGTTTATGGTTGTCATGAATCCCCCTATCTTTTGCCTATTTTTTTGACACCCAAAGTCTTTTCCCTTGAGTTCATCAGGCAAAGAATCATATCAGAGACAGAGCACTTCCAAAAATTACACAAGGAATCCAATCTCAAATTTACTTTCATCATTGAACCTTTCATTGTCAAGACAAGATCATGCTTATCTCAAGTCCAAGCAAATCTCAAAGAGTTTGGTTTTGCACAGCTACAGGGGATAATATATGATCCACATCAGATCATATCCAAGAGAATACTGGTGAACAATCAGTCCCCCTATGAGCATGAACATGTTGAGGGTTTTGACAAATTGGAAAATCTAGATATATGTGTTGATATGGAAGAAATCTTGCAACAAACTCAAACACATCAAGTGGAGGAAAACCTGCAACAGACTCAGACACAACAAACTCCTCAGAAGTTGATAGTTAAAGTCCCCAAGGTAAGTGTTTAGCGCAAAAGAAGCAGTTCAGAGGCCCCGGGCACCAATAGTCAGTAGATTTCCCCTAAGAAGATGAAAATCACACAATCCCCACAGATAGTGGATCTATAGGAGGAAGAGCCTAAAGAATAGGTGAATATGTATATGGTGGAGAGTGGCACCATCATTGTAGAGGTTGGGAAAGGAAGCAATCTCCAAAGTGAAGGGAGCTCAAGAACTTTCAGCAGCAAAAATCACATCTTTGATAAGGCTTCTGGAGCATCTTACCAATCTAAAGAAGATTTGGAAAAACAATGTGTTGAGAAAGGAAATTTGGCTATGAGTGAAATGAGGGAGTTAATCCCTGAAGTAGAAAATATTTCTCAGCACAAGTCTTCTATGTTCATAGTAAGATATATAGAGAATAAGACATTTAACATAGCAGTTGCAGATGAGGATAAAGTATCTGAGATCAAGCTAAAATATGAAAACATCAGTGCTCCAGAGAAAGTGAAATTCCACAAGAATATCAATGATATGTTGTATTCAGATTACTTGGGTCTAAGCCTGAAGAATTCAAAGATGTCAACTTATGCAATTAAGTTGCAAGGGTAGTTGAGGCAAGAAAAAGAATCCAACAGAGCTTGGAAAACTCAGGTCAAGAGGCTAGAATCTAAAGGCCCTCAGGGAGTGAAATCCTCCTTAGACTAAAAATACAAGTTGATTCAAAGCTTGAAGAAGAAACTAAAAATGTATGCCATAGATCATCCACAAACAACAAAACTGGTTGCTCTAGAATATGAGGAGGAGGCATTTCGACAAGAGGCATTGAACTACAAGGCCAAGGTATTACATCTAGAGCAAGAAAAAGTGAATTGGTCACAAGGGCAGACAGAATTAACAAACATGGTTGTAGTTGTACCTTCTACTGCAGAGGCTGGACCAAGCACTGAAGGACTTGTCCAGGCTATGTCACAAGTTAGCCTGAAGGTGAGAGAAATCAAAGGGCTAAAGGGAGATATAGAGAAATTGAAGCAAGAAATGAAAACAAAATATGAGAGGATGGCTCAGTTTCAAAAGGAGAATCACAATTTGCAGGAAAGAGTAGACAAGTTGAAAACAAGGTTGATAGGCAAAGGACTTTTGCAGGGAGCCAAACACATAATCTGGGATTCTATTGTTGGTGAAGCTGCTAAGTTCAGGGTGTACTTGAACTTCATTAATGACAAATATAGCATGGCCATCACAGCCAGAAGAAGGTGCATTTTTGTAAATGAGACCCTAGCAAAGAAACCATCAGAGTGGGCCCAAAATTCCATAAACCTGCTAAATTCCATCCCCACTGCATAAATTCAGACCATTGGGGTCAAAGATAGGACTACATTGATCATCTAGGCCATGAGGGTCATTGCCAATCATAACCTGCTAAAATCAGTCCAACCCAAGGCCATACAAATGGAGCAAAGTATACATGAATTCAAGGATATGTTTGAAGAGTTGTTCATCAAAGGACTCCTACCATTTTGGGATGGAAAAGGAAAATTGTATGATCATGAGGAATACAACTCTTGCCTCTCTCAATGCAGGATGGATCACTCCAAGTTTGAAAGCTTGGAGGAAAACTTGAAAGGAACAACCCTAGTTGAATATTTGATTACAGATTTTGAGATCTTGAATCAGTTCAAAACAATGAAGATTGGACTACCAGTCATGAGATATTCCTCTTGCATTGACCTACAGATCCTAATCAAAGAAATGATGGACTACGCTATCCCTTATGACTTGCAATGGAAGGAGATAGTGCGGTTGGGTAAAACAAAGTGCAGTTTTCTAGGAACCAGCAGATAATGCCCAAGTGTCACCAAAATGGCAGATTAGACAGAGGACCAAAACAGGACAAATGGCAAAGAAAGAAGCTAAAGAGTTAGAGGAATCGATAGTTGGTTCATGAAAGGTTTTTGATTAATCATTGTAATCAGTTCCCATACCGAAATTATCAGTTGTAATAATTGTAATCAGTTTTAGAAGCTGAAACGTTTCAATTCAGCTATTGTAATCAATTTCTAATTGAAGGAAATAGAATTGTATAAATTAGAAGTTCCAAATGTATTAATGTTGGCAGAAGTGCAAGGGAACCTTTTTATTTTTTCTGAACCAAATTGTAATTTTCTGGAGCTAAATTGAATACATATGCAGAATCTTTTGAAGTCTCTATGAAAAGATTCTAAGGGTGGTGATATGAGTTTTGTTTTCTCTCCTTGTATGTATTTCATGTGTTCTTTAATTCCATTTTCATTTTCTTCTATTTAAATTGGATAGTTTAAAAGCCCTGAATTCATCTTGTGATGCTCTTGGCTTAATCAATTTGAACTGTGTTAAGTTTTTCATAACTAATTCATAATTCATTTCATAAATGCTCTGATGCAGTTATTTGTTTTCTTTTTCCTCTTACACTCTGTAAACTACAATTTATCATCATATTCATCGCCTCACTTAACCTTTCTCCTCTGGAGAGTTCTACTGGCTAGTTAGTTTTTTCATTCATTTTCATAATTTTGACTCCATATCCCTAAGTGTCCCTCCCCTTTCTTGCCGACAAATTTATAAAAAAACCCCAAAAACAAACTAAACCTAGCCATTGATTTCCAAAGAAACACCAAGTGACACGAGAGAGCCCTCTCTGAGCTGAGAGGGCTAGTATCTAGCTCTAAAGTTGGTTTGTAGGTTACCTTTTTCATTTGTTTATCAACCGAACAAATTTACCGAGTGCTAACACACTCCATTTACCCTTGAAAGGCACTAGTCCTCTTCTCTTACTTCTTGATAAGACTACCAACCTCAACTAAAATTCTTCCACTTGATACTCTACTAATTTACTAACCTAGTATATATTAATAACCACTAAGTCTATTGCTGCTAAAATCATTGATACAACCTCTTCTTAGTAGCCTTATCAAGCCTATTAACTAAGTAAACTAACCCAAAAATTGCACAAGCCAAAGCACTATCACTTTGAGGCTTTAAAATATCTTTGCTACTATTCTAAAGGTGCATTTATGAAGCTGTTATAAATAACCTTGTTGTTGTTGTAACTATTTTTATAGCCACTTTCTGCATCCCTTATCAGCCCATACTGACAACAAAACTTCCCAGAAACTTGTGCTAGGAAAATTGCTATCATTAAGTGCTAAAAGTGTGTGTTATTGACTTAGAAAAGTACTATTTTATGAAGTGGTTTGTTGTTTCCATAGCTATTAAATTGTTGTGGTTATAAACACTTTGACAGCCTTTTTTTAAGTCATTTATTGACTTGTTTCAAACTTGAAAATTGTGAGTGACAAAGTTTTATCAAGTTTGAAAGACCTTTTGTATCTTTTCCTTGTCATCATAAATTGCAATTTTCAAGATATATTGTTGCTACTATAATCTTATCTTTATTGTATATAACTTGTTCTAAAAGCAGATACAATTTGTCTAAGAAGTCATTGATTATGATCATTGATATCATTGTTGCTACTAACGTTTGATGTTTCATTTGTAAAGGGTAGGTACAAACCCATTTTCTCTTTCCCTTGTTGCTTTAAACTTTATCCAAGTGACTTCTTCTATTGACTGACCTAGAGAGAGGGGTGGGTTTTCACCGTGTCTTTCTACCCTTCATAAACCAACTAGGTACTGGGATGTCTCCCTTGGAGTGAGGTTTTTCTCCTCCTAAAAAGAAAGAGGTACCCTATTGGGGTGACAGTGATAGGACTGCCTCTATGTCACGTCAATCTAAGCCTATTCTTGGCCCTTGACCAAGTTTTGGAGTTTCTTGGTCACGTTGACCTATTTTTGGACTTCGACAGCCTGTCGAAGGAGGAGAGCAAGACGAAGCAGAGATCACAGGATCTTGGCCCATGTTTGGATCACTTTTGGGTTTTTGGGAATATGTAATGGGAATGGGATGTTGGCCCATGGGTTTACCCATGTGTAGGCCTATTTTGTAATATGTGTGTGTGTGTGTGTGTGTGTGTGTGTGTGTGTGTTTAGTCCATATACGGGAGTAGTTAAAAGTCGAATGAGATATCTATGTGATGTAGGCTAAGTGACAAGAGTTGGATCTGTGTGATCAGGGCTTTGTGAATTTGGTGTAAAGACTTGCAAAGATGAGTGCAAGTCCTTGTGCGAGACTATAGATGACTTAGTGTTGTAATGCAAGGAAGAAGGATCTAGCAATCTGCGCAGATCTTCTGTCCTGTGTGGAGTAAGGGTTTTGATTAATTTTTGCTTGTAACTGATTGACTGAAGACAATAAAGAAGAAGATCTAGTGGACGTAGCCCCAGGGTGGGGGTGAACCACGTAAACACTGTGTGATGTGTTTTGTGCTTGTCTTGATGTGTTCACATGTTATTTGCTAAGTGCTTTGATATGTTTAGATAGATCTAATTATGCTTTGTGCTTATGATTTGTGAGAATATTAGATCTAATCAGGATAGTTGTGCTTAGTGCTTTATATGCTCATTATGATCCATTTATATGCTAAGTGCTTAGATACTGTAGATTAGTGTGAATGTTGTGATTCTCTGTCTTATCAGCGAAGTGAATAGTGATTGCATATCACGGGACTGACGGTGATAAGAGTTGGAATAAGTGTTATAATCATAGATCGGTGTCCCGGCTAAGGTTGCAGACACCTAAGTCTTGCAACCACCCCTGCCTCTACCTCGGGTGATACTTCATCTTCTTCACAGGTGTTGTCGAAAGGGCCGGTAGTTAGGGCTTTGTTGGTGCACTGTTGTAGCGTTGAACCCTAGGTCTTCCCCTGTGCCAAAAAATGGTTCCATTGTCGGGACCTGAAACTATGATTGATGGGAACTAAGAAAGAAGAAGCTATGTGCAAAGATTCATCCTGAAATTGTGGAAGATATGTGCATAGATCTATGCCCTGGTGCACAGTGTTCTACTTGATCTATAAAGCTCTGTGCTGAAGAAAAAAAAAAGGTGGGATCTAAAAGAAAGAAGCTCGATCTGAAGAAAAGAGGTCAGATCTGAAGGAAAGAAGCAAGATATGAAAGCTTTGTGATATAAGAAAGGTAAAAGTGAGAATTTTTTATTAAAAGAGGTAAGATCTATAAGCCCTGTGCTCTGATAAAGGTAAATATAGTAAAATTGTTTAGATCTGGAAGCTTTGTAGAAGTAAGATAAGTGGAAATGTTTGTTTCTAGAGTATGGATCTAAGTATGTTTAATAGAGTCTGTCCTAGTTTGAAAACTATGACATTAATAGATGAAAGAAGGTTTGATATGAGTAGATCTGATAAGAATAGTGAAAGATATGTTATACCTATGCATAGAAAGAATGTTTGGACTAACGAATGGATGAAGGATCCTAGAAATAAATTGTTGCGGGTTAACTACCATGATCCTAGTGTGCAGTATAGAAGAGGTTGGGGGTCATTTAAAAGAAAGAGAGGATTAACCCTCTATTATAGTTGCAGAAAACTGGGACATCTTGCTAAAGAATTCTCTAGGAGAAGACCTAGTTGTCTTTGTTGCAAAGCTATGGACCATGAAGTGTTGGATTTCCCCAGAATGATTGCTAAGCTTGAAGGAATGAATCTGAATCAAGAAAACCCTAAGGCGGATCCAGAGGCTATAGTAGAACCCCAGGAAGAATCAGAGAAAATATTGCTACAGATGAAAGAAACCTTGAATGACCACCGACATATTAGATTATCAAAGATCTTTAAAGACAAAGAATGCATCAAAGCAAGAATAGGAGACTTTGGCATTGACTATGTTCTAGATGAAGAGACACGGGTGAATATCATGACAAAGAGAACTTGGGAAGCTATAGGGAGGCCTGCTATGATTCCTTCATTAGGAGGACTAGGGTTATTCAGGGGAAAACTGGTAAACCTGTGTGGAAGGCTCACTCAGATACCTATGACCATCAATGGAACTTCCACAGAGGAAGATGTTGAGATTATTAAATTTGTTGAAGACATCGCCCTGTTTACCATGTTAATAGGAAAACCTTGGATTGACAAAGATCAATCCAGACGCAAGAAATAAGAAGAAGTCTTGGAGAAGAAGAAACAGGAGTTAAAATATTTCATGACCAAAAGGATCACACACTTGATCAAAGAACAGGAGAACGGGTCGAAGCTATTTAACACTGGAAACCCAGATGTCAAAGTTTCTAAAACATTAGAAGACTCACATGAGACTAAAGTACTTATCTCGGATAAAGAAGAGGTGTTACCCCTGAGTCCTAAGAGATAATCTCAACAGCGCGAAGTAACTAAGACCACAGAAGATAAGAATCAGAGTGGAAAATGAACTACTGAGACGAAGCTCACTAGAAAAAGGGCTAGAAAGCAAAGTAAGAAGAGAGATAAGTTGCAGAAGGTTCCAGAAGGAACTTCGCAGACATAAAATTTTCAGAATTGGAGCTTCGCTCGAATATCAGAACATCGACACATGGCACTTCGCCATGGCAAATCAATATAGCTATTGGGGATATTATAACCGTTCGATCGACACTCTGAATGGGCTGAAAGGCAATAAAGGTCCATCATTAGACCGTTAAACCGTGCGATAATGGATCAAACAAGAGTTAATGAAGGCATATAACTGTTGCAAGCGAACCATTGCTGAGTTGCCTACTTATCCCGTCGCGCCATGCACGGAGAACACTTTTTCTAACTGAGAATTTGAAACTCACAGACTAAGAGGATTGTATACAGTGATCATTGCGCTATTGTTGTTTGTTCTAGTGATGAATCTAAGATCATCGTGACCCCAAAAATTTTAATATTGAGCACGTATGTCCGACGAGCTCACTGTAGTTGAAGAATCAGTAACATAATTTCTCCTCGACTTAATGACTGAAAGAGTGAAGTTGGAGAGAGGAGTGTCTATAGGTGTACAAGCATCTTCGACGAGAGGAATGTTGGCCTCTCCGTCCACTGCTCAAGCCAATCCATCCCAGCCAGTAGATGCAAAGAGAACTAAGCATAGGGATGATATCGAAAATGCTAAGTTAATCCTGAGTATACTACCCACCTAGCTACCACCTCTGAGCAGCACAATCAATCGAGACAGTGTGCCCAGAGATTTTTTAGTACACTTTGGTCACTGCGTACCTCCCGAAGGGGATACGCACAGTGCGCGTAGACCAGGATACGATCACAGCGTTGAATTTTAGCGACTTCAACCTTTGCAACATGAAGGTTTATATCATGCTCTCCCCACATAAGTATCTGACCAGAACAAAAGGAAAGAATTCAAAGATAATTCCTCAATCATGGACCCATAACCTCGCGCAGTCCACACTGCTCAACGTCATGAAGATCCTGCACTTTGGTAGGCACCAAGAACTGAACGCATATGTCAAGCTGTTGTTGTCCTGCTACCATGGTGGATATTTGTAGTTGAACCGACGTATCATAGTGGATCCAACGTTGATCAATCGGATCACAAGGCTAAGCATGCAAGGCCCTGACCCACAGGAGTTCTACCCCGAAAAGACCGCAGATCACGCTCTTGCGCAGAAGATCAAAGACGCCTACAATGATGTAGAGAAGGGAATGCAAGGCTACAAAGTAGATTCTATCCAAAGCGGCACAGTGCACCTTGCCTGCCAATTGATCGTAGGAAAGTTGGTGCGAAACAATCGACCCACCCAAGTCACGGGGTTCGTAGTCGACCTTGCAGAGAAATGCACAGAAGGAATTCAGATGAATTGGGCGCAGTACCTGGTAAACCAGTCGGAAATTGACTACAGGGAAGAGTAGGATCAAGGATATGAGTTCCACTTCAGTTGGCTTCTCATACTGGTCACTTTCATCGCGTGGGAGATGCCGGCAGGTGCGACCTTCCCAGACATCGAGGCGTTTGAACCTCTGGCTGCGAAGTTCAGTACACTATGGTACTCGAACGACATGAATAAATAGTGACAGTCAAATGTCATGTTCCACACGTATTACAACCAGCTGAAGACCGCTATCCAGTCTAAGCCTCGTATAACCCTGAACACTCTCCACAGGTTCAGGCCTTTGATGAAATTCAGCGCGAACCATCATTTCATCTATATCACAATGCCCATTGATGAGAACAAACAACAGCTGCAATCATACTACAAGTTGATAGACGAGGATTTGGAGGAAATCACCAAGGAATGTTCGACTGACCTCCTCATACCAGCAGACCCTGCGGAGATATCTAATATTGACAGCCCTGAAGCAGCGCATGATACCCATGGACCTAGCAACACAAAGAAGACCAAAGAGTTCCATGATTTAGACAGCACATCCATGAAGACCACTTCCATCTCAGCAGAGAAAGGAGGAGATGGTGGAGAGATAGATGGTGCAGAAGTGGAACATAAGAAAGTCGAAGTTACACTACCTAGAGACGAGGAGGACCCCTCGAAGAAAAGGAAGCTTTCCCCTTCGAAACCTTCCTCAAGGAAGAAATCAAAAACAACCATGACCAAATTTGAGACCACCCTCACCTTAGACGTCTTCGACTTCATCATCGCATCACTGAATGATGCTTCGTTGGAGATAGCAAAGAAGCAATAAGATAAGAAGGAGGAGGTGTTTAATAGGATCAACAAAACTAGGTGATGAGTCAGCCCAACTACACCACATCACTGATACAGTTGAAGCTCGCCTTCGACGAGCTCAGGAAGAAACAGCACAAGCCACCCAAGATTTAGCGCAAGTACAGAAAGACCTTGAGGAGAAATGCAGTACCACAAAACGAGAAAATATTTCTCTACAAATGAAATGGGATGAAGAAAAATCCCAGTTACAACAAATCAAGGAACAGTTTCTCGCTGAGCAACTTGAAGTTAAGGAAATGGTCAATAGAGAACTTCACTTTGTGACAGTTGTCGAAGTAAATACCGAAGAGAGATTTCCAACGCAGGTGGCACAAATTGAATAGGTAATCCAATATCTCCAACAGCGCATAGGAGACTTGGAGATCCACACTCTGCCTGAGACCCCTCAAGATGTAAGAGACCTAAGGGAAGCAACTTCCCACAGCGCAGTTGACAGATTAAAATATCTTGTCGTGGAGTCAAAATAGCTGAGTAACTGTAGCGCTCAGACCTATGAAAACCTCACTAAGAACCCCAAGTTACAGGTGTTACAGTCGTAGCTCTAGGAAGCGAAAAAGCACGCAGACACACTTCAAGCGCCGCTGAAGGCCCTATCAGACGTAGAAATAATGAAGAGGTATCATGAGAAACGCACAACCCAGGAACAGATCCATACAATCCAAAGCAAATTGATGGACATAACTCAACGGCTCCAACCAGTGCAAGATAAGGCATGATTGTTGTTTACAGAGGTTGATAGCCAAGGAGCAGAGCTAGAACAGGTCGTCATCACAGCAGAACAATGCCTAGAAGGACCAATGAATGACACAGTGATTCAGGAGTTCATCAAACAAGAGGCTACATCAAAGCAACAAGTCAAAGAAACTCAAGACAAGATCGAGGCATTTGAGGTAGAACTAGGCAAACCAGAGTGACTCGGGACGAGTCAAAGGTGATTGTTGGGGGGCCTGTTGGCCCTTGACCAAGTTTTGGAGTTTCTTGTTCAGGTTGACCTATTTTTGGACTTTGACATCTTGTCGAAGGAGGAGCGCAAGATGAAGCAGAGATCATGGGATCTTGGCCCACGTTTGGATCATTTTTGGGTTTTTGGGAATATGTAATGGGAATGGGATCTCGGCCCATGGGTTTACCCATGTGTAGGCCTATTTTGTAATATATATATAGATGTTTAGGCCATATAGGGGAGTACTTAAAAGTTGAATTAGATATCAATGTGATGTAGGCTAAATGCCAAGAGTTGGATCTGTGTGATCAGGGCTTTGTACATTCGATGTAAAGACTTGCAGAGTTGAGTGCAAGTTCTTGTGCGATACTATAGATGGCTTAGTGTTGTAACACAAGGAAGAAGGATCTAGCGAGATGAATAGATATTATGTCCTATGCAAAGTAAGGGTTTTGATGGCTTTGTGCTTATAACTGATTGACTGAAGACAATAAAGAAGAAGAGTTGGTGGATGTAGCCCCATGGTGGGGGTGAACCACGTAAACACTGTGTGATGTGTTTTGTGCTTGTCTTGATGTATTCACATGTTATTTGTTAAGTGATTTGATATGTTTAGATAGATCTACTCCTGCTTTGTGCTTATGATATGTGATAATATTATATCTGATCAGGATAGTTGTGCTTAGTGCTTTATATGCTCATTCTGATCCATTTATATGGTAAGTGCTTAGATATTGTAGATTAGTGTGAATGTTGCGATGCTCTATTTTATCACCAAAGTGAATAGTGATTTCATATCATGGGACTGATGGTGCTAAGAGCTAGAATAAGTGTTATAATCACAGATCAGTGTCCCAGCTAAGGTTGCAGACACCTGAGTCTTACAACCACCCCTGCCTCTACCTCGGGTGAGACTTCATCTGCTTCGCAGGTGTTGTCGAAAGGGTCGGTAATTAGGGATTTGTTGGTCTGTTTTTGTAGCGTTGAACCCTGGGTCTGCCCCTGTGCCAACACCTACTTTCCTTCAATACTCGGGAAAGTATATATTATGCGATAACATTTATGGCACCATTGTCAGGGAACATCGAGTAAATTTTCCTCGAATGATAATTTTTTTATAAGCCTTTATCCAAAGCCTTGATTCACAAAGCTTACCAAGCGACTCCACTAAGGGTGATCACCTCATCCCTTTGATAATATCAAGAATATTATCTGGTGACTCCACAAATTTCATGGAGATACCCAAGTCTTACAAAAGAAATACTCCCCAAATTTATCCTGTAGTAAAATCATTGTTTGGAGGTAATATTCCCTTAAACACAATATCTAATGCTCAAAATCAGACCCATAATCCAAATCAGGTTAATAACCAAAAGAAATGTTCATCCAAAATATTTAAGTCGTTAGACATGACAAGCATTCCAGGATACCCTCAGCAAATGCCCCCTAGGTATGAGAAGTGGTTTCCTAATTTCATTAGTAATGATGTAGTCAACACTAAGGACTATATGAGCAATTTATGGGCCTTTTCCAACTTCATCCCATCAATGATGATGTTGAAGAATTGGAAATGAATTTTTTTTTTCTGTTACCCTCTATGATAGCGCTAGAAGATGGTATAATAGTCTTAATGATGTTAGTATTACATCCATGGATAAATTAGAGGAAGAATTTATCAAAATATGGAGTGTCAAGGAAGACCCCAACATGTTACTAACAAGGTTTAACAAAATCATAAAATATGAGAATGAAACTGTTAGGGAATTTCATGATAAATTTGAGAGGCTAGTACAACAGATCCCAACAAGCCACCACCCTTCTAACAACTTTCTTCTCTTTATTTACACCAAGGCCTTTACATGAAAAATGGGTTTCCTTATGAGAGATAAATCTCCTAAAAACATCCAAGAAGCCCATGAGATGGCTATGAAGATTGAAAATAACCTATCATCATCTAAAGTAGAACCTTTCTCCTCCCCAAGAGTCAATATTGATGCTAAACCCAAAGTAGTTCACAATGTTGTGGCTGCCTCAGATATTGGCACTAGCTTGGAAAAGCTACAACTGACTTTAGATGGCATAGTAAAAACCCAAGAGTTAATGATGAATAGGATTGTCAACCTAAAAAGATCCCAAAAACAAGCTCCTAGACCCTCTTATAAGTGGAAATTCCAAAGAGGTCATCAAGGTTTCAAGCCCAAGAACGATCAATAGGTCCCTAACACCTTAGCCCCCACAAACGTAGTGGAAGAGAACCCATGGTGTTTTCAATGCAGAGAATCACATTGGGAGCATGAATTCCCTTTGAATAATTGTGAACATGATCAAGTCAACGTTATTAAAATACCATTGAAGAGACACAATATTGCCTTAATATCACACCTGAAGAACATGAATAAGGCATAAAAGAAGCAACCAGGAAAGCTAGGATGGAGGTAATCAATAGCCTTGATCAAGAGTCAAGAGAGAGGTTCAAAAAACAAGAATTCCAAGTGTATACTAGGAAAAAGTGAATGAAACAACCTCCATCTACTAGACCTACAACTTCACAACCAAAACCTCCACCTATGAACATACTCCTTCCTAAGACCTCTTCTAAGGATAACAAAGTTGACCCAAATTTTGACTTGGAAGGCGCATTGGCCAAAATGCATGTAACGATCTCGTTGAAGGAAATTATCAAGGTTCCATCCATGAAAGAAAGGTTTCAAATGTTTGTCAATGTGTTGGATGAACCAATAAACCCTCTTATTATGTTACAAGCAGATCGTTTCAGGGTTCATTACGATGGACACCCACATTTCTTTATTTCATTGCTAGTAAATAACAAATTCCTCAACAACTATATGCTTGACTTAGGAGCAAGTGCCAACATGATGTCTTTGAAAGTTATGGAGAAACTAGGCCTAAAGGCTACACGGCCTTATAGAAATGTGTGTGGTTTTCAATCCAGGGCCATACCTACTCCTAGGGTAGTTGATAACATTGAAGTACACCTTGGTAAATATCCCGAGAGAGTGATCCATATGGATCTTGTGGTGGTAGATGTCCCTTATGTATGGGGCATGATTTTATCCAGGAAGTTCACTGCAATGTTGGGTGGCACATTAGAGATGAATTTAACTTATATCATCGTCCCTATGAAATATGAGACGATTGCACGCCTTCCAAATATGTGAATGGCCAAATATCATGTGCAAGATATTCACAATGATACTAAGATCAGTGAAACACATGAACCAATTAAGGAAATCCTTCCTAAGTTTTCTCCAGAAGATTTTCCTTTCACCATAGAGGAGGATTTTGATGAGATACAATGGCCAAAGAAACAAGAGTATAAACAACTCTTAGATAAATATAAGGACAAATAAGTTCGCTCTGTCAAATTACTAAAGAAAGAGGATAATGATATATTGATTAAACCAAGCCAACAACAAGTCCTTACAGGTGAATCCCACCCTCTTCCCTCAAGACAATACACCAGGATGATCCAGGGAACAATGAAGTTTGAAGCAAAAGAATATCAAGAGGGAGACACAGTATGGATGTGGGACACCAATAAGGGTGAGCCTAACAATGTTAATGGGAATGTGAAATTTTTTCTTGGACCCTTCATAATCATAATGAAGCTAGTCAATGACACCTATTATTTATCTACGCTTGAAGGGAGGAAACATCCATTACCAGTTAGTGGATGCCTCCTCAAACCCCATCATGGGGCAGAGACTTGACTCCACATGTAAGTACAGGTAAGTTAGACTAGGTAGGCATTTGCATCCATTGTATATACCATTTGAATATCATGTTAGCATAGTTGTAGTTGGAATTTTCATATTGTCTTGTTTCATTATGTATATATGTATGCTCATGATCATAATCATATGTTAGACTAGAGATTATCTTATTTGTTTATTTTATCATATATGAACGAAGGGTGATATCACCACCCTAGGGATTACTAATATATTTTGTTGAGATTTAGCAAGCACAGGTCATACCAGAGATGTTGAGGTTCTCATGCACTCTACAGTGAACACACATCCCCGAGTTGGACCAGATGTCTTGAGGCCCACAGGTCCTAGAAATGGAGTACTGAGATCCAGACGAATTTATCATGGCCCTAGAGGGCCCTTATTTTCTTCAGTGCATTCCACTTATCACCAACAACAATATCCATCACACCAACCTGGTCATGAAGTAGCGGTGAGTCTTGCTCCATGAGATAATGAGTTTGGGTATCCTTGTATGTATCACTCTGATTTTTGAAGCACTTGAATATGTTGTACTGAATCATTATTCATTTCATGATGTTATCTTGGAAATTATGTTATTTTCCTCGTTCATACCTAGAAGGGTGACATGGTTCCCTAGTAAGTTGATTTCCCTTTAGGATGGGTTTCTATTGGGTGGATCTGTGAAAAGT